>JAOWBP010004343.1:11057894-11068809 GCA_028571105.1 Tragopan temminckii | reverse complement strand
ATAAACATGGACAGATTGCAGCAAATGCTTATAAAAAGCACTATGAAAATCCAGTGCCAGGATTGGATTATCAATCCAAATTTCCCAGCTTTAAAGGTTGGTGATCAACTCTGTAAATCACTCTGCTTTGCAAAACAACCAAGACCACTAGTGGTGACAGTGCTGGCATCACAGACCTTTTAATTCTCCATGGCCGAGGCGGCCGAGCCGCCCTATGACAACTCTCCAAGGCAGTGATGTCATCTGTACAATACCAATACACCATTCCCACAGCTTCTGCAGACCGATTTTACGTGCAGACAACTTGCTCCTCCTTGACCTGTAGAATAAGAGAGAAAAAAAAATTAAATACAAGTTACAGAGAATCAAGGATAATATTCAGATTTCTATTCTACACAGTTATGTCACTGCTTAACATCTATAGGAGTTCTTGCAGCTCTGTAGAGTGCCTACCTTACCTTCCTCAGATGAAGCAGAAAATCTGTCTGTTTTCAGTACAGGCATTGCAATGGTAGTGAGAGGTGTCAATATGCTGAACAACATACAAGTTGTTCTTGAAGATAAGATTTGTAGGTAGCATTTGTGAAACAAGTGTAATACAACAACAACTTCTCTCTCACTCTGGTCTGTAAGTTTATACTATAAAATGTCAATTTAAACATGATCACTGCTAACATTATCATGATCACAACAGGAAATACCACTAGAATGGGACATGCAAGAAAGAAATGCAGTGAGGGGTGATGGTGAGGTTTGATAACTACAGACCTAGATTTAATGCAAAAAAAATCAAGGTTTCTACCTGTTTGGTAAATCAATATTAACTATGCAGGTTTCCAGCAATTCACCGTGAAGATCCGTGCAGGATGCCAGAAGCCAGCGCTGATCATGAGACAAACAATAGCCAACAAAAAGCACGTTGTATTTCTGACTGGCCTCTCCAAATGTTTCTCCCAGCTCTGTCTGTTTGTCCTTGATGGGTGCCAGTATGAAAGGAGGCGAGTATAGCTGGATTGGGCTGGGCCTCTGCAATAACATCAACATAACAATCAACAGATATATCTATAACGATTTCGTGCAAGAAGTATACAACATAGATTGGCAGCAAGTACAGAAAAATAGGAGTTTGAACAATGGATAGGTTGAAGACATTCACAGTCAGAAGAGATTCTGGAAAAAGGGGTGATGTAGACAAACCATTCCTGCTAGTTAAAACTGATGTAATTCAAAACTTATCTGAGGATTCCTTTTTATACATAGGGGAACTACAGAATGAAGCAGCCTTTGCACAAGCTGCTATCAATCTCCGAGACAAGGAGGACCTGAAACCTGTACTTCTATATATAATTTGCTAAAATTGATGGCATCTTTTCACTTTTGTCCATTCACATACTAACTGCAGAACCATGGATGCAATCTGATGTGGGGTATCAGGGAGCTAATAAAGGTAAATGCAGAGCTCAAACTACTTCTTTCTATCTGGACATTAGGTACATCATACTTTCATGAACGTTAGGCATGATGTCTCAAATTCACTAAGTCTCTTTTGTCTCACAGTTTCCTTTCAGAAATACTTTGGTCTTTGATACAGCTGAACATTGGCCTGCTAATTAATCAGATCCTCTGTATGCTTATCTATATTCTCATACTGCTTATCTTTAAGAAATAAGCCACCAGCAGCCCCTCAGAAAACAAACCTGTAGGAGTCTGTAAGAAATCAAGGCCATTTAATAATGTTTAATGATAAGAGGAGGCAAATCAGTATTGTAAATAATACCATGTGCAGTTCTCCTACTGAGCCTGACAGCAGTAAATCCTCAAATCTTACTTTTTTTTCCATCAAATCATAGAAGGCTTAGACTAGAAGGGGCCTCCTGCTCAAAGCAGGGACAATTAGATAAGGTTACCCAGGGCTCTGGCCAGGCAAATTGCCTGAGCAACCTGTTCCAGTGTTGGATCGCCAATGCAATGGCTGAGCATTTTTATTTAAACTGAATTTCCTGTATTTCAGTTTGTGCTGCCACTTCAGCCCTCTCGGCCTCCCCTCAGATGTCAGATGCTCCAGTCCTTTCACCACCTCTGTGGTCCTTTGCTGGATTTGCTTCAGATCCAGTACTACAGGTGTGGTCCCAGCAGTACTGAGAAGAAGGGAATAACCACCTCCCTGGCTCAGCTGCCAGCACCCTTGCTAATGCAGCACGGGGTGCTGCTGGCTTGCTTTGCTGCAAGGGCACATTCATGGCTTATATTCAACTGAAACAAACGGGGCCCCAGGTCATCTTCTGCACAGTTGCTTTCCAGATGGGCCCCAAACCTGTCTTTGCTTTATAACATCTCTCTGGAGAAAAAACACCATGGGCCTGACAAGACATAATTAACAATTTAAAAATAGCCAGGGTATTTTCTTAAAATTTCAGGCAAAATTTGGCAGTGCAGATGGAGAGCAAGTGCATGGAAAATGGAGAGAGGAGACATCTCATTAACGATGCTAAATGCAAGCAGCTGCTCATGAAAACATCTACCCTCCTATTCCTCTGGCTTTTTTTTTTTCTGAAGAGACCTTCAGAAATTTAAATACAAAACGCAAAACGCAAAGGTGCAAGGTAGTCAGCTCATAAAAATGAAGGTTACACTGTTTTCCTGGACACATTGTGGGGTATCATTTCTGCTCATGTCATTTTGTAGAAGTATACTTTGGCAACAGTACAGGAACATTCATTAAACGCAGGGAGACACTTGCAGGGGTCTTGCAAGCCTATTGCTCTTCCCTCTATACCCAGCTACACTGATGTCTGACCACTGCAACTTGCTACAAAATTCACCCTGTGGATGCAAAATCCATCCTTGATGGAAGAATGAGGTCAGAGTGCAAAGAGGATATGCCTGGGGTGCTGCTGCTTTCAGACATCTCCACTGACTGCTTCTGGTTTCATATCAGTAATGAAACATACTCATATTTTGGTCTTATGATTATTTTGAAACTAGGTTTTTAAACTCTAACAAGCACATCTTGACCCCAAGGTAGGTGTTTAAGTGTTGTGCTGGCTCAATAAATTAGATGAATCAGTTATTGTTATCTTTCGAAGAATGAGAAATATTCACAGAAAGTAGGATGGGTTATTATCCTTTTGAAATCCCTGATATTCCACAAACAGGGCTTGAATATTTACAGTTTAAAAAAAGCAGATGAAAGATAAGCCCACTGAAGTAGGGGGATTTCTCCATTACCTCAGAGAATTAGTATAATTTACATAATTATGCACAGCGAATTATTTCATATATATGCATACATATACAAATGATAGACATAAATACTTTCTTGTAGGTCTAATACAGACAAAAATTACAAAATATCTCAGAATCCCAAAGAACATATATTTTCTCTTTCTTTACTCAAAGTGTAAATTCAAACTCTTACTTTAATTCAAAACCTTAAGCTTGACATTTTTTGAAAGCAAGTAGTCCAGTATATTTCTTACTAATTTCTATTTAGCATTATCTTACCTTTTCCCTTTGAAAAGATACTTTTTTCTTATTGAGACAAGTGGTTACAGTATTAGTAAGCTTTTATTTTCTTGACACTACTACTGACCTCTGGATTTTTGAGGGTCATCTCGATGCTGGCAGCTGGCCCAAAGCCTGTGAGAGACTTGATGTGAATCTGTGTGGGCAATGGCCTCCTGCATTGGCAGTACACTGAAAATGCCAAAGACTTCAAGTGCTGAATGTAGAAAACCTGTTCGTCCTTCATTGTCTGCAGCATGTACTGGCAAGGCACAATCTACGTAATTCATACAAACAATAAAACATGATTAAACGTCTTCAAAGAGCTGTTCATTAATACCAACCCCACCCAGACTAACACATCCATCAGTCCATGATACTTAGCCTATTGTATTCATTTATTTTCACTGTGACTGATTTTCAGTTCATCCCCACACACAAAGTGTTTCGATGACAGTTTTCCCTCATCCCCACAAAAACAGTCAAAAATGACAAATATTTGCCCAATATTACGCCCAACTTGAGGCGTTACAATAGCTCCTGATTCATCTTTTAATTAAAATGAAATACTTTTAAAGCAAGTTGAGCAAAAGTGAAAAAGGCATTCAAAAATTCTTCACATGCTGCTTCTTGCATGTGCAGCACACATGCATGCACAGCTCATAATTTCCAGCTTCCCATTCTCCTCTGCAGCTATTTAGGCTGAACTTCTAGCCGTGAAAGAAGAGGCATGGCAAAACGTAGCCAGTCTGGGCAATAGGCCAAGCTCTGTTTCTGACTACACAAATTCAATTCTTGAGTAATTCCATAGTAAGTAATTATTATTATACGCCAAGTTACATGGTAAATTATTTTTAAGAAGCAGATAATAACAATACTACAGTTAAATTATGCATTAAATGTCTGGTTGCACATACCTCTTTTGGATTAAACAGTATAATTCAGAGAGAATATAAAAAGCAAACAATTTAACATGCAAAGAAATTAAAGAAGAAAATGGACTTTTTTCCCTTGGCAATGGCTACTCAAGTTGCAAGTTAAATAGCAGACATCCCTCTTCAGAAAGCATCTACCGCATGTGATTGCTGGAGCTACGCAACACATTTGTTGCAAGGATACAGTGACTGCTTTAAATTAATCTTGTCATCAAAACAAGTACAAGCTTTGTGCTTCTAACTATGTAATTATTCTAACTGCAATTCTAACTATGTATTTTGTAACTAGTTCTTATATCTTGCATTTTGTCTCCTTCAGTACAACAAAAATAAAAATATGCTGTGATAGAATGACTCCCACATATGAAGATGTAGAATGAGGTAGAATTACCTGGAGAATGAAAGAATTCCTCATATTCTCAGGCAAGTTATCCAGCATTTCTGTGTAGCATCTCATCAAACTCAATAGCCAGAAGTTGGTTGAGGCCGACTCTTCATCTGCGGTGTAGGTAAAAGGATCCACCATGTAGATGACAACTGCTGGAGGATAGGCATTGCTGTCTGCAGACTCCGGTTCAGTGGGAATCCCTATTCTCTCTCTCTCTGTAACACTAGAGATATGTGTGTTGTTACATTCAAAGGTAAATTAGAGTTGTTAAGTATTGTTTTTGGAGTAAAAGCTTGTGAGGTTGAAGCAGGGGACTTGTAAGTGATTCCTGTGTTCAGAAACAAAACTAAAAACAACAACAGTGATTGAGGAAGGATGACTTTTACTCACAGACACTTAATTCAAAGCACTCTTTGGAAATGATGCACTAAAGACACCATGAATTCTAATACAGAATCATTTAATGCAATTAATATAGTTTAGGTCTGAGGAATATGGAAAAGCTGACTAAGTATTAAGTCTGTGAGTTTTCTTATGTTTGTGCTTGCCTCGGTTTTGGTGTTGTTTGGAGTTTTCTTTTTCGAGAGAAAGAATTGAGAACTGAGTACCAAAGAAATATTCATGGAGACTGAAGTCCCCTAATTAGTTACAGAAAAGGTTCCCTTGGCAATGGAGGGAGCAACTGAACGTTTTTAACTTTGTAAAATACTCCTCCATGCCTCAACCATGACGGGGAGGCTCAACATCTGTAAGTGATAAAAGCAGCTCAGACTCATTTTGTCAGAAACCCCACTGCAGTTGATAGAGGTATTTTACATAGATCCAGTGAACAGATGTCTTAAGAATAACCCAAACTAGTACAGGATGTGGGCTTTTCACTTAAGATACAGGAACTCCACAACATTCATCATAACTATTAGTAATATGCATTATTACATGAGTAATGAAAAACATGTTCACTCAGGAAGTCACATAAGACGTTAAAAAACATTTTCCTATTTTTTATGTTTGATGGATGACTATAATAAGGCCCTCATTTTCAAGTAACAAGAATACAACCCTTCTTTCAGACCTCGCAATGTATCTGCACATAAAGCACTTGCAATACAAGATATTTAGGGGAAAAAAACAACACCATGGATCTTAATTTGTTTCTGTTAATATTATAGGCATGATAGAGTTGCCCATCTAAGAGGTGTTAGGTGCCACATGAGATATCCTGCAGTACCAGACAGTAGAGAGATGGAGCTAGCAGATATGGCACAGAACTTAAGACACCTTGTGTTTTTCTTGAAGCGCAAACGCAGTCCAGGTGGGGTACCCTAGGGCATCTCAAACAGAACCACAAGAGCCATGTTCATGTAGCTGACTCAAGCTTAGTTTCTTATATCGAAAAAAGGAAGTTATTTTTTCCAACTTCTCTCATCAGTAACGAGGGTAGATTTAGGTTGGCTATAAGGAAAAAGCCCTTTACAGTGAGGGTGGTGAGGCGCTGGCACAGGCTGCCCAGAGAGGCGGTGGATGTCCTGTTCCTGCAGACACCCCACGGTCAGGCAGGACAGGGCTCTGAGCACCGGACTGATCTGTAGGTGTCCCTGTTCATTTCAGGGGAGTCGGACTAAAATTCCCTTCCAACCCTAAAGATTCTACGGTGCTATGACTAGAAATGAATAAAAAGGGCCCTGTTTCATTTACATCTGGACAGCAGTACTGCACACATGCAAGGCTCTTTCAAGGACTCAGATAAAAATTATGAGATGTATAAAAGCAGGAAAACATTGGTTTTATCTGTATTTTGAGTAATCTTAGCACTTACCCTTCCTGTCCTTCTTGTTGCTGTTGTGATAAGTTTTGACCTGCTTCCGTGTCTCCTCCAGGACCCGTGCTTCCCTGTGAGCGATCTGCTGCATTTCCCCCAGTGCTGGTGTTTTGCCCTGAACCAATGTTCCCACTAAACCCTGGAGTAGGGGTAGCGCTCATCTGGTTAACGCCGGGTGTTGCAGAAGATGCTGACAGCTGTGGCACAGAGGATCCAGAGGATGAACTACTTCCTGCAGGAAGGCTAGTGGTCCCACCGTTGGGTGTGGAGTTAAAAGAACTGCCTGTTGGTGGTGCCCCAGAAGTGGAAAGACACGCTGAGTTTGAGGGTACAGGTCCAGTGTTCCCAGGTACTGTCTGCGTCTGGCTTGCTGGCGCTGGGGTTTGGTACTTCGGTGGTAGCAGCAGGCTGCTGTCAAGCTGCAGAGTGGCTAAGTAAGGTGCTGAAATGGCATATAAAAAGGAAAGGAGATTAATGACAGTCTTAGATAAAAGTGAGCTGGATTAACCATAAAGTCATACAACTTTTTCTATGTCTTTAGAGTATTCTAAGAATGTACAAAAGCTAAGTGAATATAATCTCCATTATAAATATTTAGTTTGGAGTCCATTCTTCAGAGTTTCAGTTCAACTGATGTGAATCAGATGTCTGCAGAAACAGGACTGACTTTGCAAAGCTTTGTGGATCAAAGTTGGTACTGACATGTTATTACCTCCGGTTTGACTGCGTTAGGATAACACACCTATTTGGTGTTTGGCTGTGCCATCTATTACAGGTTATTTTCATCAGACTCAAAGGACTAAAAGGCCTTTTTACTTGAGCTACAATAATATCAAATTTTAATGTAGTTATTTCTGCTCCTGAGCATCAGAAAAAGATATCACACTGATGACTTTAAAATGCTGTGCACATGCTATATATTTTTACATGTAAGCCTCGAGTTCTTATGTTAAGGAATAACTTCTCCCTCTCAGTTTTGTGGTAAAGTAAAACTAAAAGCAGAATGGATATAGAAACTTGATTATTTGAGATAAACAAGCCCTGTCATGCTCTGCCAAACTTTCCTCAAAGGATGGGATGAGGCATACAGCAGTCTGTGGAACTGAGCAGATAATTCTCATCTCCGTATGCATTCACAAACTTCCTTTTTCCAACACCAGTGCTCTCAGTAAGCAGACTTAAGCCCAGTCAGTCCTTTCCCAGGACAAAGGGAGTAAGAGCTGTTCAAGAAACCATTCACAGTTCCCAGCTTTTCAAAACAAAAGGTGGTTTATGCATTTCAGCTCAAGTTTAGATGTATGTGCCTGGTGGTCTGTGATTACTGCCTATGTTGCTAACCAGCAGTGTCTCAGCAGAAGTATTGCCAGCAACGCTTTGGATGGGTTCCTGTCTCAGGCTAAGATCTTACTTCTCAGTCAAGTATGCCATACATGTTACACTGCCTTCTGGAATGGAAGAAGACAAAAACTGAGAGCAACACAGGTGTTAGATGAGGTCAGGGACTGCTCAGCCAGGACCTGTTTTCTGACAGCCCAGCAAACTTCTACGCTTTTTTTTTTACTTCATTCCACAATGTCATCCAACAAGCACATTTGATATTATGTTACAACCAGAGCAGGTAGCCATAAAACACCTCTTTTTTAGTCTTTTAGAATGTACCAGTATGTTTCAGGAAGGAAATAAGCCTACATGTGGTCCAGAGGAGACAATGCCTTCCCACAAAGCTGTTCAAAGTATCTCATAAAGGATACTGTAGGCTCTTTTTTTTTTTCCATCTGCATTAACTCATTCTTCTTTTGCAGTTTTAGTGATCTCATCTTTAATAAGCCTTATGTTTGAAGACACCATGCACATCCCTCTACAGTGATACATCCCATGTGAATAGCATATAACTGAGATTGATTCAGTCAGGTGCGGAACATCTTTGACACACAATGTCTTACACCAAACTGACTTCTTAGAAAAAGTAATAATTTGCTTTTGAATCTTCAACATGACCACCAGATGGATAAATAAGAGCAAACTTTCTGAATAGGCAAATTTAATCAAGAAGCGATTAGGGAAAGATATAACATGATCATATGCTGTCTCTAAGCAGATCTTAATCCGTATCTTAAGAGCAACTCCCTTGCTTCCAACAGCTGCAAGTACTCTCTAAAATACCTTCAGCCAACCAAAAGAGCCTTGCTAGCGCTCTGACACACTTACCTAGGTGATGCCGGCAAACTTGCGCGTAAAGTTTGAGTCTGGAATGATTGTCGCACTCCTCAGTGCCCCAGGGCTGGTTAAACCATTCGCTCACCAGCTCATCCGTCAGCTTTTGTGCCACAGTCTTTCCCACCCGCATAATCCCATCGCGTAACACTTTGCAGATTGGTTTGTGCTGGCCAAGCCTACACATCTGGTGAGGAAAGAAGAAATACTTGTCAGTAGATGCTGAGCACTGGAAGGAGTTATGCAGAGTGGTCTGTAGCTCAAGCTCTGTATGACCAGCACACTTATGGTGGCTTCCTATTAAACATAAAAGCCAAAGATAATTCAACAAAAGGTTGAACTGAAGGTTACAAAGCAATCTTGTCATTCAATAGTATGCAATGACCATGATTAAACAAAGAAAAAGAAAACAGCTGCTTTCATCCACCCCTTATTCTGTAGGTTTGGTTGGGTCTCGGTGTTAGGTTGCAACAGTATCAATACTGGTACTGCACCCTCTGAAAAATTCTATCAAACAAGGTATGTTTCCAAGCCATGCTCCCCATCCCAGTCACTGCAGTGTTACAGAGGCCAGGAAAGCACAAGAGATTAATACATTACATAGAAAATATTCTTCTGCTGATTATAATGAGCTACTGCTGATTATAGTGAGTTCCTGCTGAATTGATATTCCAGCACCCTCTATTAAACAGTGGTTTTAGCTCTTTATAGTTTGTTCATCTCAGTGATGTTTAAGGAATGTCTTATGCAGTTTTAGCTTATCCAGACAAGCTATACAAAAATATTCAGTTGATTCTATTGAAACACCAACCACCACTGCACATGGCTGTATTACAGGATTAAATTTCCTTTCCATAATGGAATTAAAATCCTAACAGTATAACTCAATTAGGCATTCTTGACTCTGAAAGTGCAGAAAGTCCTCAAAGAAAATAAATCTGTATACAAATTGTTTAACAACTGTGGATGTTTCGCAGGGAACATTCCGCAAACCAGAAATGATGCATAAATAAGAAATAAGAAATAAATAAATAAGAAATAACTCAGCAAAGTTTTTCTTTCCAACCTCGTATACAGCACTCAAGTCCCTGAAGAAAGTTTTGGCTCCATCGAGCAAGGCCTCATTTTCTGGACACACCACAATATAGGCGACATCCCGATGGCCCCCGTATGGGTCTAGCAACAGCCTCTCCCAGAATGGCAAGGAGAATGGAGAGATTGTCAGAAAGTCCTTGTCATATCCCACCAGTAAAGTTGGGATTGGAAGAGGCTCAGGAGATTCCTCGGAGCCTTAGAAACAAAAAAAAGAGAAAGAAGATGATGTTAAAATAACTGGTTTAACTGCAGTGGGTTCTCTGATGAAATACTGGAAATCACTAATCCCCTGCTACATTTTATACCATACTGTAAATACAACATGTACTGCCCCTCCTGAGTCTTAATACTGCCGACTTAGAAGAGTTTTCACTTTGTCATAACCATAACCACACCTCGCCAGTGCCTATTCAACCAAAAGCAATAACATGAATCAATAAAACCTGATTTTATGAAGCAGTCTCCAGCTGGAGGTGCAAAACTACCAAATAAAATGGTTAGCCAAAAATTATTCTTAGGACATATATTAGTAAGCAAAGTTATCCTAATTCAAAAAATTGCTTTCTGTTCCTCCTTTCTGTTCCTCTTCATACTGAGGCACTCTGCTGTCACAGCTCAGAGGTCTACCATCGAGTTCAGCATACTGTTCTCCAGTCACTGCTCATTAGAAAAGATACTAGTGAAAAAATCCAAACAAAAATAAGCTGATAGTTTCTGCAGAGTACAAACCAACTTTATTAAAAAGTCAACATTCAATAAAAATCGCTGAATCCGTATTAAAGGCTCTGCTACTTACTATATGGCAATTCTAGTTTTGTACTCTGATAAGGTGGCAGATCCTAACTAACTCTTAAATTTACAAATGCTGGATAAAACATTAGAGTAGAAATACTTCTCATGAAGCAAAACAGCTTTAGGCAGGAACTGCAGTTATACAAAATTGTCCTAGCCTCAAAGAAA
>JAOWBP010004343.1:11036407-11057794 GCA_028571105.1 Tragopan temminckii | reverse complement strand
CCAAATAAAATGGTTAGCCAAAAATTATTCTTAGGACATATATTAGTAAGCAAAGTTATCCTAATTCAAAAAATTGCCTTCTGTTCCTCTTCATACTGAGGCACTCTGCTGTCACAGCTCAGAGGTCTACCATCGAGTTCAGCATACTATTCTCCAGTCACTGCTCATTAGAAAAGATACTAGTGAAAAAATCCAAACAAAAATAAGCTGATCGTTTCTGCAGAGTACAAACCAACTTTATTAAAAAGTCAACATTCAATAAAAATCGCTGAATCTGTATTAAAGGCTCTGCTACTCACTATATGGCAATTCTAGTTTTGTACTCTGATAAGTTGGCAGATCCTAACTAACTCTTAAATTTACAAATGCTGGATAAAACATTAGATTAGAAATACTTCTCATGAAGCAAAACAGCTTTAGGCAGGAACTGCAGTTATACAAAATTGTCCTAGCCTCAAAGAAAAGTAGCAGTACATCAAACACTAGCAGAGGGAACATGAGGCACAACAGAACAGAGGAAAAAAACTGCCTAAGCAAGACTGCGTCAGTTAAAATTGAAATAAGCTGCAAGAAAGAAATACCCATCTAAAGGTCAGTCATTATTATCCAAACATGCACATACAAAACCTATTTTGTAATGTGTATTTTTGAGGAGTACGAATTGCAACTTGGAAATACTTTAACTGACATATCTTAGTAAATAGGAAACCTTAGAAGGAGCATTCCTCTATGGAGAAACTATGCATTTTTATTATTTGGAGGGTTTGAGCATTGGCTCAGGAACCTCCTCTTCCTTTATTATCTGGTACAATTTTAACAGCTTCCTCTCTTTGTGTTGTGTATATACAGTGCAAGCCAAAATACAGACTCAGCTTGATTCTCACCCAGCAGCTCTGCATGGTGTAAATGTTTATTGTCTTGAAGGACAAAACCTCCACTGCAGTATTGAAGCAATGTACTGCAGATGTCATTTAAGACCATTAAAATCTAACCAAAGAGCCTGCTGTTCATAATGTTTTTTCCAGAACAAAGTGTACATACATTTCTAGAAAACTATACTTTCATTTCAACTGTTAAGCATATCACACAGTATTCATACCATAGGTTCCTCGTCCTGCCATCTTATGGAACTGCTGCCATGTGAGTGGTCCCTGCACGTGCTGGATGTTCTCCCAGGTCCTTCCTGTTCGCTTCTTCTGGATGGCATCCTGGAGAAAGGGCTGCAGTGACAGCAGCATACGCACCACATCCTGGGAGGAGAGCATGCTGATGTCCAACACTGCAAAAGACAACAGAGCACCCATCATTTCCAGCAAGGAACAGAAAGATTTTTTTTCGAGGTGACAGCATTTTTTTCATTTACTGTTCCTTTGTACTGCTCTTCACAGTGCCCATAAAAGCTGAATAACTCTAATTAGCTTAATGGAATTTAGTGTGATGCTTTATGAAGCCATTACGGAAATAAAGCCGTCCTAATAGTCCTTTTCACATACCCTTCAATGTTAGTTAACGCTGCCTGTCTCCACTTTAGCTTTGTGAACCCATGCAAGTTCTGAGACAATTTAGATCACTATGTCTAAATGCTAAGGACAACTGGACCACTATGGTTTTCTAAGTCACCTGTAAAGCTTTCAAAAACCTACTTTGATTGTTTTAATGCACTTCATTTCCCACATAAAGTTAAATCACTATTGTCAAACACACTTCTAAAGTTCAAAGAAATCTGTTTGGATCCATACCGTTGCTGTGAGGCCAAGAATGCACAGTGGCACTTCTTACTAGGGCTTCATCCACTTTCCCACCAGTGGGGTTATCAACGTACTGCCTGCCTTGCTCAAGGGCATTGAAGCATTCTATCCAGGAATCGTTACTGTCTGCCTGCAGTCTGTCATAACTCCAGTTCATACACGGGAGCGTCTGACGATTATTGGAGGACATGTAATCCAAGCAGCTCAGAGATGTGAAAGGCTGCGTGTGCTGATTCTGGAGGAGGAGGAGGAGGCTCATTGGAGGTTCCTGGGTCCTTCTAGCTCCCTCTCCCATCTGAGAGATCAAATTGCTTTGACATATCATCAGTCGTCTCTCTGCGGCTTGGCCAATGTCCGAGGTCTTGCCAAAAATATCCAACTCATCCTCAATGAAGAGCCCAGAGTTGTAACCTAGTTTACGGTTCATAATAGCACTAAAGCCACAGGTGCAACGGTACTGATCCTCATTAGATGAATCTGGGATGTATAATCCAACATCTGCACCTTTAATATTCATGTTACAGGCGCATATGCAACAACTATCAAAGTTACGATCTTTGAAGATGTTCAGCACAGAGTCTGAGAGAATCAACGTCACGTAGAGGCTGTGGGCTTCTGGGATGGGCTGAACAGTGGCTGGTTCCACAGAATTAAGCGGTCGTGTTGTAGAAGGGGTAGAAGCAGGCGAACCTTGATCTGTGCTGTCATATTTTACAGATCCTTGACCGCTCGCAGTCCCCCCACCTCTGGGAGTCCTTGGGGTCCTGGGAGTGCGTGGGGTAGGGACAGAGAAGCGGGGAGTTGCTGGTGATGGCAGAACTCCTGCTCCACTGTTGCTGGCCGGAGCAGTGCTATTCAGCGTCACTGGTGTGTTCATCTGAGGAGTGTTCATCTGAAGATAGTCTTGGTCAGCCAAACTCCCAACACTAGGCACATTGCTACAAGGAATGCAAGAAAAACAGTCATACGCAACAAACTGGTTGGTTGTGAAGACTGATTTCATCAAAACTTCTTTTTACATACGTAGAGTCAATGAAAACCCAAAGGATTCACTGTAACTGCAGTAAAGGAACACCGTCAGACATTATGCTCATAACCTTTTATACTTATGTCTCTTTCAACTAAAACTGTAATCCTCGCCTGTTTCTTATCAGTATGATAAAATGGGATCACCTCAGGCACTTAACCCTCTTAAAGAGTATTCTCATGGGATAAAACTCAAATGCTCTTTAAAAGAATCTGTAGATAAATTATTAAGTTTTCAGGATATTTGTTAACTCTTCTAGGGAAAATGAGAAAAAATATTACTTTTTGTTATTGTTTTAAGCACAATTATCTGTAAAAAAACGTACATCAGTGGAAATTAAGAAAGTATTTCAGAGTCATGGAAATGTTACCTCATTTTAGAAATGATCGCTTGAAATAGTTTTCAGAAGTAATGCAGCATGTGGCATTTATATAAGGCATTGCCTAGTGGTGGTATGCAACTGATAATAGCATTTCAGGAACTACAAATGCAAATATCCATTCAGAACTACACAGTCTACAGCACAAAATAACACATCCCATTACAAACCTTCTATCCAGAAAAGCTAAGAATCGTGTTTTCGGGTTACCTCTTGTCATCAATGACTTTTATTACTCTTGTCATTTGCTGCCAAACTTAAGTGACCAAAGCACAGTTTGTATATTCCCCTGACATCCACCTTCTCTCTGCAGTGACTCTTTATATCAAGTAACAGGTAACACAGAGCCAATCAGAACAAAAATCTTTACTTAACTCTTCCAAGTTCCTAATAATTTGTTCATTTTTCTTGTAATGTCTTCATTACATATTAGGGCAAGGAAAAATTCTAAGGATGCAGTATGTCTCTCAATAGAAGAATGAAAACAGATCTTTTCACGTCTGTTTTCAGTGTGTATTTTATGAGTTATTTAAAAGGAGTACCACTGTAATGTTCTTGTGTCATTAGCAATTTGAAAAGGAAAACGGAAAAGACCAGATTTCTTAGAATCATTTTATTACCTTGAACTGGTGCATGTCCAACTCCAAGCAAGAGGAAAAAAATGAACAAAGGTTTGAAGGAGCTCTGAATCTGAAGTACACTGAATGCCTCAGACTAACAAGAAAAGATGACCTAGAAACCTTGATTGGCAATCACCACTCTGCTGGAAGCCTGCAGTAAAAATTTTCGCTCTAATTGGATTATATTGAAAACGAAAGGTTTTTTTCCCTCAACAAATACCTGAAATTAATAACCAGCTCAGGCTGGTGAATCAGTCGCTATTACGAAAAAATCCCTGAGAATTAGATTGCTCCCTAGGCACTACCAAGACTTTACAATTTCTTTTTTTGCAATTCTTTTGAGAACACTGAAGGATCCTTTGGAGCTGGAAGAGGACTGATTTAAAGGATTTATAGACTGATTTAAAGACACAGGCTACTTCCTCTAGAAAGCAACACTGTGTAAGGAAGGAGACCTTTGCACCACACCATGTCTTTTAAAAGATTTCATAAACTTAATGGTGGAAATTCTTAATAGATTTGAAGATCTCCAGCAAAGAATTTCTTCCACAGACATTACTAATTTCTGAGAACTGAGTAAGGAACACAAGCTTTTATGTTAAATAACAGTGACTGCTTATAGGTCACAGCATTCTGGAAAGAGACGTGGTATCCTGTCTTTTGGTGTTTAGAAAGAGGAAGATAAACTGCATCTAATCATTTTATTCCCTAACTTTACATTGCATTACAGTATTTTCCTGTACCAGAAATTGCAGTTGATTCTTGTTCATTTATAAGAGTGCAGTGGACATATACTGTCCTAACCATTTCCAGAAAATGTTCTTAATTCAAATGCTCATACAAATCACAATTTTCTGAGAGAATGACAGATTTGAAAGGTTTAAAACACAATTGCAGGCTATTTTATGGTTCTGGTGCTTAGCTAAATACTCATTAATATAATCAAGAGATTTAAATAAGAAACTATTTGAAACGTGGGGATGACAAACTCTGTAATTCCCAACAACATAGTACTTACTTGTAGCCATCTCTAATGAAAGTGGCTGGTGGCAAAGGAAGTTGTTCAATTTTAGGAGGAACAGCCCAAGAAGGCCTGAAAATGCAGGCATCTGGTATCTTCAGAGGTAAGAGGCACTGACTTGGCAGTATCTTCAGTGGAGCAAATACAGAGGAGCCCACAAAAGGTTGAAATGATGGAACTTTGTGCACATACGAAAAATCCTGTAATATCCAAGTGACATTGTTTACAACACCACGGTAAGGTCGAACTTTACGTTTTTTACAACTATTACAACTATTTTTCCTTAAAACTTGCTGTACTGTTTGGACCCTCTATAATTGTTCCCCATAATTAAGTATATTTATTCATTCTACAAAACATTCAAGAGCTGATCCTTCCAGGAAACTCAGCTGAGGCTCCTTGGTACACTAAGATACTGTATGGCTTTAACTAATGCCAGCACATTTCCCAGTTAGACTACACTCATTAAGGACGAGGTACATTTGAAAAGCAAATGGTGCACTGAAATATTCACATTATCTAACTTAAGGCATCTACTTTATGCACTTAAGAGGTTGATCTTTTCAAGACTTCCACACTCACAATGGAGAGGTTGAGTCATATTGCGAAGAAAATTCATTTGCCTTTAAGTCAGTCTCTTGGAACAACCCCCACATTGGGAATTAATATCATCCAACCAGTAACAGTGCACTCTTTACACTAGCACCACTCCTAGTGTTGGACAGCAACAATCAACTAAACATAATATTAAATATGAATATAAATGAAGTTCAGTCAAACTGGACTTCCAGTGACTGTTATGTTTGTTTGCAGACAATGATGACAAGAACTTGAGCCAGAGTTTCTAAAGCTATGCCATGTTTCCTTCAGAAGAAAAGAACTAGTCCTTTTGACGCACTACTGCAAAGTAAAAATAATTATTAAATAACAGCAGTCTCTCAGAATTCCAGCATTTAACATCTCATTAGATATTTCCATTTTTCCCTTACACCTTGTACAGCGTTGACAGATGAGAAATGTGTGGATTACTATCTCCAGCTGCTGAATACTCAGCAGAAGAAATCTACTTACATGTTCTCAAAATGATCAGCAATGGGTTTAGGTGCTTTTTCCCCCACTGGTGTATATGAGCAGGTGTGACACACTTAAAAGCAGAGTAAACTGTGCTTGCTGGAGATGTTATCAGGCAGAAATCAAATGTATAGTTCAATACTCCTAAAACTGTTGTGAGGGAGACTGAAGCACTTCCAACAGCAATGACACCCTAAAATCTGTTCCCACTCAAAAGCTTTCAGCTGACCAAACCACAATACAGATTTTATTGCCAGGGCCAAATTATTCTAGTTTTAGAAAGTAGTTTATTTGGAAAACAAAATAAAACAAAGCAAGGTCTGTTACAAACCTTGCTATAAACTTCAAACTTCTATAATTGTATACAAATCTGTAGACACACAAACTATACAAAGATAGCGGACAACAGTAAAGCGTTTAGGAACAAGCTTTTTCTCATCATGCCCTCAAGTTATCAAGTCAGGACAGAAGGAAGAAGAGGTCTTGCAATAACAAAGCAGACTTTCCAGGTGGCTGGCTGTCTTCAGGAGGGGGACGCTACAACTAACTTCCTCACACATCTGACTGGTCACAATTTGTTTCTATACAGAGACATAATCCTCGAACACAGCAACCTTACTTCCAAACAAGGACATACCTGAATGCAGAAAGACACCCTGTGGTTCAACTGTGCTTTACTTTCAGTCTGCCTAAGTTATGCCAGAAATGCCATGCAAGAAAACTTTCTCATTCACAGCTGACTAAATCATACACACTTAGGCAATTATGTTTCAGTATTCTCACTTTGAGTTATAGCCACTTCTAGTCCATGAAACTACAAGCCCTGTGTGTGTATAGCTCACTCAGCAGTGCCAATAACTAAAGCAAGTCCTCAGCTACTGCCAGCACTCAGGGAGAGCTGCTGCTGAGGAAAGAAATGGCTGCAGAAACAGAAGGAGATTTGGGACAGGCTGGGCCTGAAGGAGAGGAATTAGGTTATAAAATCAAAAGTTAGGGAATACCAGGAAGACAGTTCTTGTGTGTATCTCCCTATTGAATATCTGTGAACAAACAAGCTTGCACTGCTGCAGAACAAGGAAAAGTGCACTTCTAAATTAATAAACTCTCAGCCTATATGCATGGAAACATGATAACTTCTGATAAAAAATTGGCCAAAGAAGTTAAGAAATGCAGAATGCATACAATCAGGCAGAATGATTTTAACCTACCTGTTGACCTGCGCTAAGGATGGAACAATGAAATACAAATCAATGTAGACCAGGTGCTTATGTTAAGTCTTTTCATGTGATGCTATGGAAAAATGGATACATCTGGATATGTAAAGCAGGGGAGGTGAGTACTAGTACCCCACAGCAGAGTCCCCATTTAAAAATACTTCTTTACTCAGATATACTATAGGACTCAATAGAGGAGTAACTATGTGACATTACCTGACCTGTGTTATACAGAAAGTCAGATAAGAATGGTCCCATCTGGCCTTAAAACTTGTGAAGTAACATCAGCTGAAGAAGAAACAGAGCAAGTTCAACCCCTGGGCTTTCTCAGTGATTTTCAACCCTAACCAAAAAAGGCAACATTTCAGAGAGAAAAAGGCAGCCTTTCTACATGCATGATTTTATCCTAGCTGCATCCCCAGAGACTGGCAGCAAGGAGTGGCTATACATAAAAGATACAGAAAAATTA
Organism: Tragopan temminckii; assembly: GCA_028571105.1. Lineage (NCBI taxonomy): Eukaryota > Metazoa > Chordata > Aves > Galliformes > Phasianidae > Tragopan > Tragopan temminckii. The sequence goes on along the minus strand of JAOWBP010004343.1, from coordinate 11,050,245 downwards.
TGAAGAAACAAACCATTTAAAAGCTACGTAGTCACAAGTACCACGTTTTTCAAATAAGTTCACTCTTTCTGTTAGGCATAGGGCTCATTTCACATACAATACTGTTTGTTTCCTGAGAGCACCCAAAAACATTACAAACATAAAATTACACCTATCTTATGAGAAGTGCCTATAGTTAAAATCAGAGAAACAATTACAAGCTCTTTTACTAGAGAAGTTTTGGGGTTTTTTTCCAACTAAAGACCAATACAAACTTTATATGGCTCTAATTCCCATTTGTTTAAGTAGCCTGCTAGGCACACTACAGGTGACTTCTTTATACAAATCCAAACATATGAAGGTGAGATTATGAAAACACCCCATGTGTGGTATGTTACCTTAATTTCTTCAGGTTTAGGGCTACCTAATCCATCTTCCACCTCCATTTTGAACTCAGCAAGCTGTGTTGGAACCATGCTGACCATGGGACTTTCCATCATTCCCAAGGTGGTTACTGTCTCTGAACTTATTCCATCTTTATAACTCATTACTGGAGAGAAGGCAGGGTGTTGTTCTAAAGAAGGTGGTGTTGGGAACATCCTTTGGAGATCTGCCACAGCTAAATATGACGAAATGCACAGTTAATCATTACAATACGAATTCTCAAGAAAGCCCAATAAAACAGAAGGGGTTACTCACTACTAGCTCTTGTTCTGTAGGTTAAAACCTAGTAAAAATTCTATAGACTTAGTACAGTTCTGACACCTGTATAACTCGAGTCTTAGAAGTTAATTCCTAGGGATACATTCCAAAAATACCTAGGGATGCTTTACAAACTTGATGTTCAGCAGAAACAGCAAATTGGTAGACATACAACTTTAAACATACAGGTTTTTTAACAACAACAAAATATATATATATATATATATATATTCTTAACAGAAAAGATTAAGTGATGTGAATGGAAAGTTCACCCCAGGAACTGCTACTAAGGAGACAGAATAGTTTCTTCTCCCTTTAGGGCTGACACTGAATCCCAAAGCAGTCTTTTGGAATAAGCATGCACTTAGCTGTATTTTTCCACTGACATACAGTCACTGCAGTCTCATTTGGTCCATAGCAACATAACTCCTGACAAAAAAGATAGGCTACTGTTGCTAACACAAATATTTCTGACTGGAAAATACTCAATTGTGGAAAGCAAAACCAGTGAAACATAGTCTCAAGAACTAACTGGAAATAACAAATTAACTGATGGAATTAAAATTAGATAGAGTATATGAGCACATATACAAAGAGCAAACTGTGTTTTTGTAGGATGCTACAACCACATGTCCTGTCTCCGCTCTTAACTTAACAGAACCAAAAAATCTTAATTTTGTTCTTTTGTGCAAAGAGATGAGACAGCCAGCCTCCTATTTAATTCTTCAGACAAAGTGAAACAGTTTGAATGGGTGAAGTGCCCCCAGAAATAGAGTTCTGGTGGAAACAGCAGCGAATGCTGAACCCAACTGTTCTACAGCCTGGAGCAGCAGAGTAAATTAATTGGCAATGCTTATTCCTACTCAGTTTCTTTTTTCTTTCTCAGTCCTACTGTGAATGAAGACTTGAAAACAACTTAGTGTTGTCCTGATAAAGGATTAGTAAATGTTGAAAACAGCTTCAGTGGAATGGAAAAAAACATTTTCCATCCAATGCTAGTACGAACTATAATCTTCAGGATGCCACTTGGATGAAGTGTTGCCTGTTTCTCAAAGGGAAGTGTGCTTCAGGAAGCAGAGAAATGGGACAGGAGAAAGAGTTAAAACACAATGTAGTCAGTAGCACTTTACTATGGTGTGCAACACATTTCATTTCCCTGCAGATACTGCTGTGCCTGGACAGCTGGTGTCAAGGGGAGAGAGCTACAGAAGTGGAGTGTATCTATTTAACTTATTTCATGCAGCTCTATAGTATATATTTTGCTCATATTTGAGCCCCAGTTAGCAAAATTCTGCAGTGCAGAGTCATAAAAAAGTTTAATTACAAAAAATTCCCAAACCCTACAGCAACAGGCTAACTATCATTATTCATTTTCATGTGTGTCATGCTTGAAAAAGCTTTGCATATTTTAAAAAGCTATGGATCAACTAAACCTGTCAAAATCCAATCTCTGTATACTCCAGACTTGTACATTTGAGTAAATCAGCACAGCTTTTATGGGTGCATAAAATTCTGACTCATCTCCTTCACACTGTTATTTTTTTTTCCTCCTCAATTTGTCCTCACTACCAGATAAAGTTAATGAGAAAGCATTAAAGAATGATTTGCAGAAAGATTTGATTTCTGCTTGTAGAGGCCACAATAATCAAGCATTCTTCCTTCTTGCTGCTAAGTAATCTGTAATTCATTATCTGACTGGTTGGTATCACACCAGAAATTCTCATCTTCCTCTTCCCACACATGCAAACACTTATATGTATAAAAGTCTCAGGAGAAATGCTAGCTACGTAAATAATGCAAGAAAACCCATACATCTCAAGAGAGTAAAAGCTATAATTTTCAAAAGCTGTTGGCACAGTCCTTACAAAAGAGTCCTATTGTTTTAATTTGCATAATACATTTTAGTATACAGTTCTATTTCTGTATTCCCTGCACTTACTCTGGTTTGTGCTACATATGTAACACCTGTACAAGCATCATTTCTACCATTAACATCCCCAAGAGGTTTACAATGTGTCTTCAGTTAGAAGCCAGTACTTCTACTGTATTCTAGGTTCCTCCACTCCTAAATTAAACCCTTCAAAATCACCTTCAGGTGATTTTAGTCTGAATTCATTCTACATCAAATGCATACCATATGTTGCAAGTCACACCTTACATTCTGAATAATTGGATAAGGAATGATTTATACTAAAAGATGAGGTACTGCTGTAAATGAATAAATGAGATTAAATATTGGTTTGAGAATACAAGGGTAGTTTCTAAATGAAGATTTTTAACAGCTCCCTATAAGACAACAGTGTTGGAAACAGCATCCCAGATCTCTGTAAGCACATTAAAAATGTATGTCTGTATTACCATCCAGTGTTTTCATTAAAATACTCCTACCCTATTTTACTGTTAGCACCTAGCAATCACAGAACAAAATAAGCACACTGGCTTTGAGTCCTGAGTAAGTGGCACTGCAGACCTTCTACAAAAAAGGCAGTGTAGTAGCTAACCAGAAGATTTTTAACTGGCAACAAAGTGGTGATCAGTTGCTGGTACTTACTTGGTGGGTAAGGTACTGCTGTTCTACCATCCTTCCCCACTGGGCGCTCCTCAGACCCCACCGCAGGCATTTTTGATGACCGAAGAGCTGGTGATACAGCCTAAAAGCAGAATAATTACATACCATACTAAAAACCACATGAAATAGTAGAAATCAAAAGCTATTAAAAATCGAAAACTCTCCGAATGAGATTTAACAAAAAACACCTTAAGTGCAGTTTCTGTGAAAACACAGAACAGGAAGCAGTGTAAATAAACTGGTGTACTTGGAAAGTACTGCCAAGAACCAGACGTTAGAGATTTAAGCCATGTTATCTACTATCAGTCAATGTAGGATCCCGCTTTGTAACATTATGCCCATATTAGATTAAGCTTACAAAGAATCCTGATTACTTTTTTCTGGTAATTGATGTAAATCTGCTTTTCCCTCTGTATTTCCTGATTTCCTTTTGTGTCTCCTAATTTCCTTCCTCTTTGCAAAGCATAAGCTGCTTACAGGCATAGAAAGGAACATGCTTCCAAGAGTTACTTACATAAAGTTAAATTTATTTCGATTTGGGCACATTCTCAAACAAGGTAAAAGAACAAATCATCGGATAATGAAACTAGGATCTTTTCCACAGCTCAAAGAAACAAAAAATACTGACAAAAATTGAAGACACTAAACTAGGTTTAATACAGTTAACAGGCAACTACACTGCTTTACCTCAGAAAGCAATCTTATAGCTTGTCTCTGCATGACTATGACAGCAAGTTAGCTGCATTTTCCTCAGAGTATATTGGTTCCCCAAGTGACTGAAAAACCATCAGATGAGACAAGCTTTGATGTTACCTAAGAGATCTTCTAATATTCCCAAACTGTACACAACCATTTATCTTCTTTATAGAATCTCCTTAAAGGATTCCTCTGCTTGCTTTCAATTCTTCCCGATTAAGAAAAAAGCAAAAAAACTAGCTTGCCTGCCTGAAAGTAGTTTCTCCTATCTATTAGGGGCAATTGCTCCACACTAGGATTGTAGCATCCTTCTGCCTTTTTATTTTTTCTTTTGTCAGGATTTAAGTCTGCAGAACACTCAGTCAAACAAAGACTTACACCAAGCTCATCTTCGTCTGAATTATCAAAGATGTTATCTAGATCATGGAGTGATGGTGCGAGATCTGTCACCTGTGTGAGGCTACCAGAGCCTACTCGGCCTGCAGCATTGTCCTGCCGGGTATCTATCAGGAAGAGAGGAAATAATCAGTGAAAAACAGGAGCAAATTTTAAATCTCACTCTAAATAAAGAAGAACCAAGAATCACTGATGACCCTTTTCTACAACATAGCCTACAAATAGCCTTGCAGCAAGTTTTAAGCAGTGACAAAGAGTCAATTCGGAATAGCTACAAATGTAGCTGTTGTTGAGCCTTATTATTCTAAAAATTATTATATTGTTATAAAAAGGACAAGTGGAATCAAGCTCCATATCAGAAGCCGTTCATAACTCTCATGTTATAGTAAAGTGCTCAATGTATGATCTTTTCCTTTGAAATTTAATGGTGTACCCGTGAGTATTTTTGCTTTACAGAGTGCTTTTACTCACCAGCCTTAGGAGCAGAACTGAAAATAGACATGGCATCTTTTCCGTCAGGAACGGGTGTAGAATGACCTGTTGTGGGGATTTCCTTGGGTCCAATTCCATCTTCTGACTATACAAAAATGCAAAGATTTTTTTAATGGATGTTAATTTAATCTATGTAAGAACAAATGTTGTACTATTGGTTTTCCTATGTCAAGCTAAACTCAGAGCTCTCAATTCAATATTTTATGAAGCACAGAACGTTTTAAGAAGGGAAGAGAACACACTGGTCTGCTGTTTATCTGCATATCAGGAAAAACATGATGTAGTATTGAGTATGATGTACAAAGGACTCCATACACATCAGTTAACTTCAGCAGGCAGTACAGATATTTAGCCACCTCTATTTCTCTAGAAAATACATCTTCTAGAATGTTAAGCATGGTCACTACCTACAAGTACAAATGAGTGCATAGGCTGAGAACGAAACAGCTCTGTAATGGACAAGAAATGGACAAGATATATAAGAAATATAATGTTTATGGGGCAAGTGATGGCCAGTGAATGGTGATCAAATTGTTTTGGAAGATGACCTCTAAGGAAACATTCAAACTGCTAACACATCCCCATCACAAAGTAAAACTAAACTAATTTTGGACAAGGGAAGAAAGATGGATTTGGGCTGAAGAGATCTAAGCTTTGCAGTGAGGTTATATGCCAAGCTGAAGAAAGTAAGAAAAATGCCCAGCAAATCCTTTTGTCTCTACAAGTGAATATAAGGCTTGAAGTATTTTACTTCTTGCCTTAAATCTGGAACACACCGCTGGTCAAGTTGAATATATACAGAGAGGATGTGTTCCCTGCAGCAGCAGTTTCCATACAGAAAAAGGTTCAGAATGGCAGCAAATAGAGGTTCAGAAATACTGTACATTAATGAACTTTCTTTCCTGTGCACCTGTACAGGAAAGAAACGCATAATTCCTTTAAGTTTGACCTGTGCAATGGGTCTGCGTCCTCCTGAGAGCTGCATGACAAATACTGTGCTATGCTATCATTATCCCAATAAGAACATTAATTATAAAGACTCTGGATTTCCATGTTACCTTGTTCTTTTTCAGCAGATCTTTTTCAGCCACAAGTTTGCATTTTTTATTGCCAGTGAAGCTGTACTTTATGTCACCATCTTCAAAAGTGTAAGGATCACTAGCATCTCCTAAACCTTCTCCTGGTTGTTGTATTAGAGGCAAGGGGTCAAGATAGCTCAGTGTCTGCACTGGTTTCTGTTCTTCCAAAATCTTAAACCGTTTGTTAGGTTGTGCTAAGAGCCTGAAAGCAAAAATAAGCAGGTAAACAAATCCATCACGGAACAAAACATGCATATATTTTACAGCAGACAAAAATAACAGCTCCTAAGATCTGTAGGTGTCACACACATATACAGCCCATGTCTCACTCCTTGATAGAGAAAGAATACATTCTTCCTCAAGTAAGGGATGCATTTGCCTAAGTCCAGTATTAAACGTCGCACTGTATCAAGAACTTTTACTTCAGGACAATGAGAAAAGAGTAAAATCTGTCACTAAATCAAAATACTTTGAAGTACACATGACCTGTTCAGCCTAGGAAGCTCCACAGTAGTTACCAAAATTAACACTGTCATAATTCAAAAAGATTGCCTCAATCAACGTTAGCTTAACCATTTTCATTAAATCCTCTTTGCTGTACTTTTTTTCCATTGTCAAAATGCAGAAGTAATTCTAAGCCTGCACAAAATCAATTCGGATCCTCAGGCTAAAGTTGACATGAAATATCTTCACATATCTTTACATACTGCATCCAGGCCTGGGGCCCCCAGCACAAGAAAGATGGAGAGCTCTTGAAGCGGGTCCAGAGGACGGCTACTAAGATGATCAGAGGGCTGGAGCATCTCTCCTATAAAGAAAGGCTGAGGGAACTGGGCTTATTTAGCTTGGAGAAGAGAAGGCTCTGGGGAGATGTCACTGCCCCCCACAACTGGGGAGGAATAACTGCACACATCAGGTTAGGGGCTGAGCTGCTGGAAAGGAGCTCCACAGAGAAGGACCTGAGTGGACAGCAGGGTGACCAGGAGCCAACAGTGTGCCTTGGGGGCCAATGGTGTCCTGGGGTGCATTGCCAGCAGTCAAGGGAGGTTTTCCTCCCCTCTGCTCTGCCCTGGGGAGGCCAAATCTGCAGCACTGTATCCAGTTCCGTGCTCCCCAGTTCGAAAAAGGCAGGGATCTCCTAGAAAGCCCAGCGGAGGGCCACAAAGATGATGAGGGGCATGGAGTATCTCCCTGATGAGGAAAGACTGAGAGCCCTGGGGCTGTTCAGCCTGGAGAAGAGAAGGCTGAGAGGGGATCTGATCAATGCTTATAAATACCTAAAGGGCAGTGTCAAGAAGATGGGGACAAGGCTCTTTTTGGTGGTACCCAGTGACAGGCAACGGGTACAAACTGGAACACAGGAAGTTTTATACAAACACAAAGAAGAACTTTTTTACTATGGGGGTGACAGAGCGCTGGAACAAGCTGCCCAGAGAGGTGGTGGAGTCTCCTCCTCAGGAGATATTCAAAACCTGCCTGGACACTGTCCTGTTCAACCCACTGTAGGGACCCGCTTTAGCACTGGGGCTGGACTTGATGATCTCCAGAGGTCCCTCCCTAACCTTGTGATTCTGTAAATAGTAAAGCTCCTATTAAGTTCAAAGACTAGGTACTGGCTTCACAACACTGATGCCATTATAAAAACAAAACAAAACAGGATTATTCTATAATACTGTATCTGATATTATGTCCAGAAAGTGCAATTTTAAAACCATACAATTGGACAAACCACACTGAATTGCCTCTACAGTGCAATAAAGTGCATCTCACTTGCTATAACCAAACACCTATGCAGCTGTAAGGGTGCATAACTGAACACAAGTTTTGTTTTTTAAAATGATCAAAAGACATAAGCATAATAGAACCCTTATATTTGTTCATTTACTTTGATAAAGGTTTTTAAAAAGATGTACTGGTTGCTACAATCTCCAGCAGAAAACCAGATGAGAAAAAAGTAAAGCATACTACAACAGCCCATTTCTAAGTAGTGTTAACTCCAGCATATACCATCTATAGTGCTACAGGGAAGCCTTCTACTCATTGCAGAATTTTTTGGGGGAGCACAGATATTACATGCAAAAACTGCTGTTAAAAATCTCTCTTCATTAGTTACCTTCCTACAAAAATCCCCATTAAACAAAATTATCGGAGGAAAGTTCTGTCTTCTACACTCACATCATCCCTCAGGTTTTGATACCACAAGTGAATTCAAAGTTTACTACTGAAATTAGAATTTAATCATGGTTAGAATTTAATAAAAGCACCATTCAGGCCAATTTGCATTCTTACCTTTTCAGTGCAGTGCTGTCTGAGTTCGCTTCCATCTTGGCATCATCTCTCTCACATGGAAGACCTGGTGGCCTGAATTCTGGATCATCACTTGATGGGACGCTATAGGTCCTCCACATATCTAGTGACTCATTGTTCTGAATTATCCCACAATATAATGCTGTTTCACTAACCTCTGCCATCAGAGGTAACCTCTGTCCAACAAGAACTGTCCTCTCATCTAAGCTGGGCAACGGCTGAAGCTCCAGCCCACTGCCATAGAGTGCTGGGTTTACAGGTACAGAAGGTGGGTCCAGATTCTCTGCTTCCTGACCTCTTGGCTGGGGGCTAAGTGTGGGAGGCAGAGGGGAAGAAGGGGAATGGGGTGAATCCATAGGATTCATATTAATTTGCTTGCTTGGATTTCTAGCAGGTATAGATAGCGGCTTCTCATATTTTCTGGAATTCGGGACTTCTAAAGAGGGTTCCATTCCTGCTAATCCCAGTTTCTGCCCTGATGTGTCCTGCTCCACGCATAGCTCTTCAGTCACAGAGGGCCGATGGTGAAATGGCATCATGGGCCTTTTTTGCAGTTTCTCTCCCTTGTCCTGTCTTTCTGTTGCTTTGTGCTTTGAAGAGGCAGGAGGTGGCAACGATGAAGATGATGATGTTCCCACACTGAATCCTGGTTGATTTATCGTTGGGGGGCGGCTGGAACCAGCAGCACAACGCTGTTTGAAAACCTTGTGCCTGAAAACAGAGGCAAAAGCAAGTCACTGCATGGTTCATCCCATTATCTGCTCTAATGGAAAGAATCCCAAAGAAATCTTATGTCTATTGTCGGTCTTTTAAGAGATTCTGGAAATGCCACATGATCTGCACAAGGCAGTGCCCAACATGGCTGCAGTATGTCTGACCTATAAAATGGAGAATGGGAGTCCCCAGAAAACGGAATTCAAAGCAAACAAGATTTAATATTTATAAAAGCTTAACACCGCTTATATGCAAGTTAATGTAACAAAAAATAAATCAGGCTACTGTTGCTTCCATTATCCTAAAGAAATATAGCCTTTCAAGTGAAATGACTGCTGGGGAACTGAACCACTACTCTTGTACGCCCCCAAAATACAGATCTGAATTGGTTTGGTTATGTTCACAGAGGCAAAATCCAGCAAAATGCTTTCATGTCAGTTTCCTCCAGATAAAGTTTAAAAAAAAAAGAAAAAAAAAAAAAAAAGGCATAACTAGTCCAAAAAATAAGCAACTAAGAATTGATGAAAAAGTATGAATAAATATTTGAAAGCATTCAAAACCAGAAATCCACTAATAAGAAAACTTATTACAGTGTTAAGATAAACTACATTGTCTCAAATAAAGTGGACTACTAGACTGAGGAAAACTAATTCTGCTTCTCTGACTTAGTTAGGAAAACATCCAAGTTTTGCAGAGCGGCTGTCAAACGGTACAAATACAGCTACTTGTACTGCAACTTTTTCCTGTAACCATCTTACACTGCGTGGTGTTGTCCTGGCTTTATTTGTGTTTTATTGGTGTTATCAGGAAATATTACAAGTTCTTTGCCACCACAAATCATCCTTAGCACAGCACCCACGTGGACCTAAGGCCCTAGTAACTGTGGGTGTGCCTTAAGCATGGGCTTACAACATTTCACTGCGCTCATTCTCCATCATTCACCACACCAACATGACTACAGAACTTGACTGACACCAGATAGTCTGTTTTCCAAGACAAAGTTGGGTCTACAGAAGATTGAATTTGATGTTGAGTATCAAAGAACCCCATATATGAGATCCTATCTTCACATTTTTACTCGCATTTACGCAGTGCTCCAATGGGCACAGTGATCACTAAGGCAATTATACTGATCTGACAGTATCTGTCCAGCTTCCTCACCTACACAGAAGTTGCATGGCACACATTTATTATTGTTTGAAACTGCTTGAAATTGCAAATGCAGCTCAACCTCTCTACAGATTCAGATCTCCGTTTTCCACTATTGGTTCCCTAAGCTTTCCAGGCAAGGCTTGACTTCAGTTTTCTATACAGAACACTTGGCATCCTGACAAAACATTCATTTGTTCCACATTCCTGAGTATACATACAGCCAACAAATAATCAGAGTAAGAGTAAGGCTGCAGAGGACCAACATTTTCACTTCAGACAGCACAGGCTGCAGACTCAACACTCTGCCTTCCATGTGACACCCAATCTCTTTGTATTCCTTTGTCTCTTCTTCCAAATACACAAATAAGAAACTATTTTGTAAGAAGACAAGCACAAGGCACAGGGATGCAATCAGGCTTTCTCATTTTCTAAACAACAACCTTCCAGGGATCAATGGAGTGCTATATTCCTAAATTTCTCTGTGCAACCAAATCTGCACAGGAAGCCCTGCACCGACTACTGAGACAGGTCAAACATTTAAGAATTTGGTTAGACAATTGTTATCATTAACTACAGCATTATTCTCAAGCTTGCCTCACTTTTGAAAGAAAAGGAAAAAAGAAAATCAGCTATGCCTCCATCAGCCAAAAGAGTGGAGCATCATTTCAGCCACATCATCAGCTGTTGACTATAAATTCTGGAAAACCCCTTCCTGTAGTATTTAAAAGAAAACAAAACAAACAAACAAACAAACAGCGAAAAAAAAACAGAAAAAAAACCAAGCACGATAACACAGGGGCTTGGTTAGCATGGCAGTGTTTCTATTTGAGCACATAAATGTCATTTACATCTTTGAATACTTAAAAATAACTTCATTAGGTCATATAAACATTTTTACAAGTCTAATAAATAGATGGTGACCTCAGGAACTAGGAATTTTAGCAGAAACTGTTTCGCAGGAGTGTTCTACCAGAAGCAGTTTTTCTGGCCATCTCTGGCACAGAATATCACCTCTGACAATTCTATAAAATGTTTAGTAGAAGTGGTGCTGCTGGTTTGCCTCTCCTGTGTGAGTAGCACTGGAACTACTAGTGTTCAAAAATGACAGATAATTGAATAAACTTCTAAAGTGCTCCTTTACTGTGCTGTGATTTCTTTTTCATCCATTCACAGCAGTGACCGTTCTGCAAAGCTGCTCTATTGTCTTGGTGCCCTTCTGGTGTCTGGTGAGTCATGGCAGGCTGACCGGAGGGTATACAGAGAGAAAGAAACTCTTAGGGAAATTTTTCTCCAAAGGAGTTCCTCAAATCAGGATGCACTGAAACTCAGGCAAGACACAAACTCATTCACTGATCTGTAACAAATGTTTATTAATTCTGAGCCAACTCTGCATAAGTTGCCATCTGAGTTTCTGCTCCTCTTCATCATAATTTTAGCACTCCAAATTTTGGAGCTTTGAGGCTCACATCTCTGAAAAGCCTGAAGGATGGGTCGATTACAAATGAGAAATGTTTGAGTGATTCTAGACCTCGCTCTCTAATCTGGGATCATTTTTCCACTTACGTTGCCTGCAACAAGTAGACAATGATAAGAGAGGCTTGTTAATCACCTGAACGTGATTGATGTGCACAGTTTTAGAGTTTCCTCTTTTCTCAGCTAAAACATAACTCCCTTCTTAAAGGGTACCTCTATCTAACTGAACAGTGCTCTTTCAGCATGAAAAACGCTTCCTGTCTTTGAAGCTCACCTGGAACAAGAACAACTGACTCTTTGGACTGGATCCACAAAATCCCAAGAAACAGTATTGTTAGGAACTTCCTCTTCCAGATTTGCAGTTGTAATTTGACTCCTCCTAAGGAATAAACAATTGCTTTAGTAATTATTACACTGTGTAAAACAAAACCTTAAATAAACAAGCATGTGTAAATTCACAGTTAATCTCAAATAAAATTCCTTTCTACTACTTCACCTTTGAAATATAATTTTTTTTTAACAGTATTTCCTTCTAATACATCTAAAAACTTTCATGGGAGGATGGTACCAGCTCCACATCAGATAGATGTTTGTTTGAGGTTTGAGAACAGAAAATAAGATTCAAGCAATTTAGATTGAGTCTGAAAATTCATCTGACATTTTCAGATATGAAACTGCATGGAAACAATAAAAAAATAAGGACTACAGGGCATCTCATGCCATGAATGTATTTTAAGTAATAAAGTAAAAATTTAAGTAATAAAGACCTGCAATGCTAAAAACAACCCATATCCTTATCACTGGGAATTTTAGTCCAGTTCCTTAAATATGAACCTTGGAGTTCTAAATATCAAACGCACCCTCTTGGTTCTTCAGTCATCCAACTTTCAATCTAGTAACTATACGTGGAACTAGAAACTGCAGTCATTGAATCTGAAAATATCTCACTAAAGGCAACTTATGTAGATTTTTAACCCCAAAGTCTGACACAGTTCAGATACGTGACTGCAAATGCAACATGAATAGCGTTAAAGAATTTTCAGCTGAATACAGTAACAAATTTTCTTTGATAACGCTGCATTGCAATATTAGCTTTGATTAGTGGCAAAAATAATTCTGTCAGGAATAATATCTAAGGCAAAATTATTAATATTTTAACTATGTATTATATGGTATTAATAAGGACTACTGCCTTACTTGGACTGTGACCTGTTGAGAATGCATTCCTTCCAGACACGGTGAACCATATGATTGTGAAATTTTGGAGTAATCTTGCTTGATTTCTTTGGACTGTGTACACTAACTGTACCCTCCTGTATAGCTGAATGGCTGACACTGCTCTGAGAGCATCCACTTTCTCCTACAAGATAAATTAAGCAGTTGTTATTTGAAAGCACAAATCATTTTTTATACTTAAGATAAAACCTCAATGAAGAAATGAATGGAACATAACACTACTTCTTTACATTACACCTGAACTGAATTACCAAAATCAAAACTTGCTTCAGTGAAGTCTTACAGTTTAAACGTACACAATTACAGACCAGTTTAGCTGATTGTTCATATATACAACTAACATAATGTGTGAGGTTCTTAGACGTACCGTGTACAGAATCGACAGAATCGAGTGCACCTTCAGCAAGTTTGCTGATGGCACCAAGCTGAGTGGTGCAGTTGACACGGTGGAAAGAAGGGATGCCATTCAGAGGGACCTCAACAGACCTGGGTCTGGGTGAACCTGATGAGGTTCAACACTGCGAAGTGCAAGGTTTTGCACTTGGGCCGGAGGAACCCCAGGCATCCATATAGACTGGAAGGAGCAGTGCTTGAGAGCAGCCCTGCAGAGAAGAACCTGGGGGTCCTGATGGATGAAAAACTTAACATGAGCTTGCAGCCTGTGTGTGTCCTTGCAGCTTGGAAAGCAAATAGTATCCTGGGCTCCATCAGAAGAGGGGTGGCCAGCAGGGACAGGGAGGTGATTGTCCCTATCTACTCTGCTCTTGTCAGGCCCCATCTGCAGCACTGCGTCCAGGTCTGGAGCCCCCAGTACAAGAAAGACAGAGAGCTGCTGGAGAGGGTCCAGAGGAGGCCACAAAGATGATCAGGGGGCTGCAGCACCTCCTCAACAAAGACAGGCTGAGGGAGCTGGGCTGGAGTAAAGAAGGCTGCGGGGTGACCTCACTGCAGCCTTTCAGTACCCAGAGGGAGCCTACAAACAGGAGGGGAGTCAACTCTTTGAAAGGGTAGATAACAGCAGGACAAGGGGAAATGGTTTTAAG
>JAOWBP010004343.1:11015642-11026697 GCA_028571105.1 Tragopan temminckii | reverse complement strand
ACTGAGGGTGTGAGGTGTCATTCCTGCTGGCTTTGCTCAGGCACAGTCAGTGCCACCAGAGACAGCAGTCGTTGCCGTAGTCCTCTATCACAAAATTTCAATACAGGTTTCCATAAGACCTATGTTTTTTAACAATTAAACATATCCTAAAGGAACACCAATAGTGCCTGTGTTACCCTATGCAGGCTCTGAGGTTTCCCTGCAGAAACTTCCCCCTCCTTTACAGTTGACTGACAGCCTCCACAGTCACGGTGTGCCATTCCCAAACAGTGTGCTTGGTGTTATTTCCAGCTAGAGCTGCATTTAGACCAAGCTCTAAAAACGCTGAGCACTGCAGCCTTGAGCCAGCAAATTCTTGAGCGTACAATTTAAGGACTATTTCTATTATATTTACTGAGGGAGAGACTTGCTAAAATTAAAATAATCAGTTAAATAGGAGGCTTCTATTAATAGAATACTAGGAAAAAATACCACACTCCAGTTCCACAGTGACAGTTATTCCACGTCAGTTCACTTAACTGTACTTCAAACCTGTTCTCTGTGTTTAGTTTCTAACATTTAAGAGCAAGGAAGCTGATAAGAAAAAGCCCCAAAGAGAAACAGCAATGCCATATAATCTTTTGTAACACAAGCAAATGCCTGTGCTCTTCTCCTCAGTGTTATCAGCTCTTCCGTGTTTTTTTCCTCAATTTGTCATACAAAGGAAACAAGATGCGTAACACAGAAAATCCTTTCAATAAGGAGCATTTGCATGAATCAGACCTTCAATCTGGCACCTCATCACCACAACTGACAACAACCGTCTTTCAGATTTTTTCCCCTGGGCCTTCATTACCTTAAATAACCTTGGAGATAGCCAGAAAGGTAACCGAGTTGCTTGTTCATGTAATATTTAGGACCTCCCATAATCTTTCTGAGCAGCAATCCCTAGGTTACTATAAAGGACTTAAAGGGAAATACACAAAGTTAAATTTATGTACGTATAAAAATCAGACAAGGACTATGAAAACACAACCAGGTTTAAACTACACAACGCTGGCAGAGAAAGAACATCTGACGGATTTACTGTCTTACTCTTCCTCTATATTGTAGGTTTATATAAATACCCAATGGAAGATCAGCTGGTCTGCATTCAAACTTTAAAGAGCTTATTTCCACACAATTAATCTCAGGGAAGAAAATGCTAAAGAACTGCATTTTATAACTGAGTTCTGAATGCACGTACCAAATGGGGACATGTACCTGAGGAACAGATCAAGCACTCTGACAAATGCTATTATCTCTCTCACCCTAAATTAAGACTGCACGTATTACTTGTTCCAAAATCCTCTTGTTACCAATACAGTTCTCGAAATTGTTGTTCATCATCATAAATGTAACCTCAGACTTTGGTATGCTTTTGCTTTCTTGGAGTACACTTAAAACTTTCCCTTCCTACAACAGCCACCAGCACGCTGAGCTTGAGTTCCTTCCACGCTGCCAGCAACCTCCTGGTTCTTTTCTTTCATTTGTAAGCCATTATTAAAACCACTGTCTGTGTATAATTAATTATTTTTATGAAGAATAATCTCTATTGCTTTTCCAGTACCCCTCAAAATCACATAATAAAGTCTGATCTTGGAAAGAGACAATAGTAAGCCCCACACATTAGGAAAACATGCCATCACAATGAGACTAATCACTTGCTTGAGTTGGACCATAAAAAAAGGAAGGCATGAACATACTCTGCACCAACATGCATAGCAGGGAGAACACAATGCCACTGGTTGCTTCGGATCTGCTCATGCAGCTCTTGGTGGGTTACAGGGGTGGCGTGGGCAGGAGATGGCAGCACCCCGACACTCCACAGCCTGCAACACCCACCAACGGGCAGCAGAAAGCTAATGTTACCCACATGGATGGGCTGGCAACAGCCCTAGGGCTGAGGCTGCCCAAGAACCCCTTCTGCCAGTGCTTGGGACTGCCGCCTGGCTGCTCCAGTGTGAGGCAGAGCATGCACATGGCACTCCTTGTGCTCACAAACAACCCATGACATACTCGGCCTACCAGCTGGACTGGGGATGTTGCCCATCTGAAATAAGATCAAGTATGTTATTTGGAAGCACAGCGTGAGTAGTTTGCAACATGCAAACATTTAAGAAACGTGGTATAATTAGCACCAGTTTTTTTTTGCAAAAACCACAATCAAACCAGAACAGAAAGCACTCCTAGCCATGAGACAAGCAGAGTTTTCGGACACAACAGCTCCCAGTGAGCAGCTGGCAGCACAGGGCCTCTGAAGTAGGCATGAGACTCACACAGCTGCTGCATGCCATGGCCTTGAGTGCTGCTCAGCTGCAGCTGCAGCCCATAGCCTGTTTTGTGCTCTTCTGGAAGAAGGGAAACTGACATTGGGAGAACTCTGGATGCACAGGGAAAACAATGCACATGTCCGTAGTCGTTTTAGCTGCTTCTGCCCAAAGTCACAAGTCTTCATATTGCAAAGAGTAAGAACACAGGAGGCCAACTTGCAGATTGGGTCATGCTGCTTCGGCAGCTGTTCTCTCTCTGCTTTCTCTCTGGAGGCAGGAAGAACATACAGAGTACTGCAATCCCCAGAACTGTCCAGGCCTTCTCATGATTGGACTTCAGACATCATTATGTTGTCTCACATGTTCTGCTGCTATTTTTTTTTTTAATGCCTGAGATATATTTAATGTTTGCATTACAGATTCACTATCTCAACACCTCCTCGGTTGTCACCAGCACCTCTCAGCAAGGCTCACACCCCTCACTCTCCACCCTCATCCTCTCACCAGCCCCTGCTCCCTCCTACCACAACACATGGGGGGGCACAGGGGATCTGCAGTTTGTACTCCGAATGACAACATCAATCTGCAGCACGACAAGGCTACGGCAGTACGAGTGCTGGCCCACGTTGGGGGAACTGCTGCACATCCCATTAGCCAACACTTGGAGGAGTAATTATATGGTAGTCTTTATGTACAAGATGTACTTCAAGTCTTTGCTGGAGGAAAGGTCATGTCCAACGCACGTAACCTTTTCTATACACAGCATAAACTGCTCTGTGCTCTCCACGCTGGCTGGTTATGAGGTCTGAAATTAAGACAGTCTCATTCTTTTTTTCTTTTCTTTTTTTTTTATGCCCTTAGTAAGGATGGACTGAGCTACACACAGAGCAGCACTTCTGCGCCCTGAGCACTGTACTGCAACACTAGAGCAGCTCAGGAGGGAAGTTTTCACCCTTCCAGACAGAAAATCACCAGGCTTTCGCCATACAAATTCTGCACAGAGGAACTTGTTCTGCAGTAACAGCCACAGTAGTTCTCCCTTAAAACTATACTTGTATAGAAATAAGCAAATTTTTTACAATGCATTAAAACAGTTTATCATTTAGCTTGCTTATTATGAATGGATTGCTTAACCTCTCTAAGTAGCACGCCCAGCCCACTGCACTGGGGCCACGCACAACCGAAGTAGCAGTTACTCCTTTCATCCCATGAAGGATGAAACAGCATAATACACTGAGCACTTGTGCCACGTGCATGGCAACACGAGGCAACCACAGGCAGCAGGAGAAGGCAGGTCAGTGCACCTGCTGATAGACACCAACCTGTTAGATGTCAGAGAAACAGTTTCACTATAGCTAAATACTGATATTTTACTTAAATCCACTTTTCATTTAAGCTTTAGGCTCTGGTGACTGAATGCATTTTGTTTTTATTCATGCTGCAGTTCAGAATAGGGCTGAACCAAAACTATTTTCAAGTATTTAGTATAGCAATATCAAAAAATGATCCTGTTAGTTATCACATTCATTATGAATACCAATTCACAGTGACCAACTTTGTCATTTTTTATGATGGTGTAACTGCATCTGTGGACAAGGGAATGATAAGGGAAGAGCCAGTGATGTCATCTCTTTGGATTTCAGAAAAGCCTTTCATGTGGTACCCCATAATATCCTTCTCTCCAGATTGGAAAGATATGGATTTGACGGGTGGACTGTTCAGTGGATGAGGAACTGGTTGTAAGACCATAACCAGGGGGTGGTGGTCAGTGGCTGAGTGTCTGGCATTGAGGTGATGAGGTACTGGCACAGGTTGCCCAGAGAGGCAGTGGATGCCCCGTCCTTGGAGACACCCAAGGTCAGGCTGGATGGGGCTCAGAGCACCTGAGCCATAGGTATCCCTGTTCATTGCAGAGGGGTTGGACTTGATGACCTTTAAGGGTCTCTTCCAACACTTCTATTGCAGGAAAGAATACAGACTTTACAGCAAAATCCAAAAATATCATAAGGAAAAAAAAAGCCATCTAGGTGATTAAAGAGATATCCATGTTGATGCTCATTTTCACTGGAACTTATAAACTTCCTTAGGAAGAAATGTGCATGCCCTTAACAATGTCAGGAATTTGCTCTTAACTGTACCACTCTCAGCAGATATTTTGAAAACAAAAGCACAGTTGTTAATAGCTACAAAATGAACTATGTTAACCAGAGAGCTGTCAGAAAGGACACAATCTTTTTGCCCTAGCACACTCAAAGAACAACAACAGGAAAAACTGCACTGAAAATTTCTAAAATCACTGCTGCCATCATCCTTTTGACCTGCCTCATTACCACCCCACCTCCCTCGTGATTCAATGGAGTTAGAGCATGAAACAGATTCCACTGGATAATTCATTTTCACAACAGATCTGATGCTCCATAGAGTGGGACTGCATCTGGACAAGCATATATATCCAAGATGACACACAGTACTCATGGTACTAAGCTACATGTTAGGTTACACGTAACTCAAAAAAGCAATCTGTGCTGTGCTCTTGGCATTTCACCCAATAAAAGCGGGCATAAAATCACCTCCGAATTGTTACGAGCAGTTCTGCTCTGCAGACCAGGACTGAAAAACATCCTTCTGAGTATTAATAACCTAAAATCAAGAACAAGCCTGACTAACGCTGATGGAGACCGGCCAACCAACTGCTCCGTTCTTTTTCAGCCTAAGGCATAAACTGACCTTTTCTCAGCAGCTCAGTACTGCGAAGTTTAAACCCTGGATCTCTCTAAATTACTCTTTCCTTGCTAATTTTGTCGCAGATCACGCAGCTCTCAATCACCCGGTCTCACCAAATGAGCGGCATTAGAATCATCAACCAGCACATTTGTAATGGGATTCGTTGTGGTGTCCCAGAGCCACAGGGAAGCTGAAACCTTGAGGAGAGGTGGCTGCCCTCCATCCCCCACAAAGGTGCTGCCAGCAGCCACACAGAAGCAGTATCCTTCCCCTCCACAACCGCCTTATGCTGCCCTAGGACTAGCAGCGGTCTTCCTGCTCCTAGGAAGAAAAGGCAAGAGAACCGGGGAGAGTGTGACACCTGGTACACGGCAGGCACCAGCATGCCATGAGCACGTCTGTGGGTCTGGATGATGGAAGTAAGAAGGCTCTCATCAAATTAGGTTAGCAGTTTTCAGTATTACACTCTAAATGCACTAGGTGCGTGCCAAGTTCAGTTGGTGATCCAATCATGTGCCACCTCGAAATGAAAAGAATATTTAATAAACACGGCCATATATGAGTATCAAGGAGCTTCATTTTCATACTATTAAATGTATTAAGGAGTATTACTGCTACTCTGGGAGTAAAGCCCTGGCTTATTCTTTTTTGTTAAACACGTCCTTGTTGCACAGACTCACCCCACGGCTCACGTACATCTGCCACCACACTTTGCTCTTTATTCCACAAGATTCACATTTCTGAAATAGTTTTTATTATATGGGATAATGCAGAATATCTTCCAAAGGAAAAAAGATATATATATATTCTGTATATTTTTGACATATATATATATATATACAAAAAAAATGTATATATATAACAAAAATCACTCAAATTCAATGGTTTTGTCAAAGTTTGCTCTGAAAGCTACAAATTTCAGGTGTTCAACATTTATCTCAACAGCAGTTTGTTACAAAACGATCACTCACAATGCCTCTGTAATAGGAAAGAATACTGTGATGCAGATAAACACTACTGCATGTATTTTAGGGTGTTCTGTATAATTATCATAGAATCACAGAATGGTTGGGGTTGGAAGAGACCTTTAAGATCATCTAGTTCCAACCCCCTGCTACAGGCAGGGACACCTCCTACCAGACCAGGCTGCTCACAGCCCCATCCCTCCTGGCCTTGAATGCAAAGACTGAAATCCTACATTATTTTTTGTACCAATACCCGGCCTTCTTCATACAAATAACATGTTTTTTACTACCCAAGAAAACATTTCTCAGTGTGGGAACACCCAGCACTGTTCAGAACAGGCCACAAAGACAAAAAGAAAGAACAAAAGCAGCTGTCAACCACTCCAAAACAAACCTCAGCATAATGCATGCCGTGTATGGGGCAGTAACACCCAAACAGCAGGTGATGCTCAGCTTGCTGTCAGCACCAGGGCGATGCAAAGCAGACTGAAAGCACTGCCACTTCAGCACGTGTTTCAAGAGACAGACGCGTCCAGCTGCAAATGGACTGTTTTCCATATCTTCAAAGATAAGAATGTTATACATAAATCCTAAAAGTAGCCCTCAAAATAATGAAGTTTGAGATCTCATAAAAGAAGACAAATGTTCCCAATAATAATGGAAACTAATTTTCTAAAAAGCATGCGCTCTTCTTTGTCATTGCTTTTGGACTAATTTAAGCAGCACTGGCACAGTAATATCAATCCATAGTATTTTACAAGCTAATAGACACTACAATTAATTTGCTGTATCTCAATTTAAATTACTTTTTCAATCAGTCACAGATACGCTCTCCAGACTTGCACGCAGGCTCTGCCCCTAGTGAAGGCAGCAGAGCACAGAAATGCAGCACGTCTTGATGTCTGAGTTGCAACACAAACGCAGCATCAGGCACCGCTGCCCTGAGCAGACGCTTCTTTTTGCTGCCTGCTAATGTAGGCTGATGCACCCTTCCTGCCTTCATCCCCATGAAAGCTGAATGCTATTATCCAAAGTAGCGTTATATTAGATTAAGGCCATTCAGAAAGGATTCTCGAACAAAAATCGCAAACTGGAAGGGAAAGAAGGGACATGAGCCCTTGGTTGTCATTAATGTCACTGATGAAATTACATTTATCAGTCTCATTGACAGAAAGTACACCAAACAAGGCTAGTTGGTTCCCTCAACACAAAACAAAACAAAACAAACAAAAAACACCATAAAAAAAACACCAAAAGAAAAACCAGGAAAAAATGTTATTCTTAAAACCTAAAAATGACCAGTGCACTTCTGATTTCTCACTTCAAACAGTATGAAGTAAATGAACTGCATCATCACTTTTGCACCACATTCACACAAAAACAAAACCAACAATGAAGCCATCTGCTATTAAATCCATGCACCCACTTCCCAGCGCCGGCTGCTGCTCTTCCAGCAGGGAAATGCTGGCACTGAGCTCCCCACACAGCCTGGCTCCTCCTGACCACCTCCAAGCAATTTAGCAGTGACAACTGGAAATAGGATTTGCAAACGTGGGAAGACGTGACTCCCCTCTGTGGTGGTTTCTCTCCCTAAACAAATTTGCTGATACCTTTACATAATTATAAAGCTACGACACTAAGCCTGCATTTTAAATTACAGAGCATGAAGCAATATGAAACTTGACAGAGAGCTTTAATATTCCTAGGACTTGCAGCTAACCTCTTAAATTTCGCCAGAGGACAGCACTGCTAGAGAATGAATGCCTTTTTTGTCCCCTAACAAGGAACAAAAAACCCAACTATACACTCTGACTGAACTGCACCAACAACAAAAAAAAAAGAATCCCAGCAAAGTACTTAAATCCCTCTGCGCTTCTTAGCACACCTCATCAAGGACCAAGGAGCTCAGTGCTCTCTCAAAGAAGGATGCGATGCCCTTCACACTGCTGCTGAAGAGCATGAGGCTTACTGAGCTGCACAAAAGGGGTCCAAAGTTTGGGGAGGGCTGAACCCCACTCAGTTCCCAACACAGCTTCAGAGAAACTGATCATCCTTCACCGTGTTATCTGTAAAAGGGGCTGCATGGGATGCAAACACCTACTGATACACATGAAGCTCAGTGCTGTCAGCCTGCTACCAGCTGTCCTTCAAGAAGATGGTTGTGCAAAATTATTTCATACGCAACCATTATGCAGTATTCTCACAATTCATGGGATAAATTTTATGATCCAAAACCATATTAAACAACAAGCAGGAAATACTAAAGCCATGAGAAATGCATTCATTTGTTCACTGCCATGTGCTTGTGATCTTTCCGCTTTCAGAGTACATTTTAATTGACTAGTTTAGAGACCAATTAATCCCTTTATATTTAAGTCAATCACTGAATCCTCTCCAAATAATTTAGCTTCTCCATGCTCTCTCCCACTCGATGTCCCTGGGGAGTGAATGCAGCTGAAACAGGTGGCACACAAATCATGTTTAGCAATAGAGAAAGAACCGCATTAACAGGGATACAAAGCATTAAAACTAAAGCCTTAGAATTTAGTCAACCGTATTCCCCGCCTGGTTTCTACCTCTCTCCCAATCAAATCCCTCATTTTTTCTTTCTTAAGTGACAATTTCATTAGTTCTAGTGTTTTTCTTCATGGCACCTGATCTTCCCCTCTTCTATCTTTTGTACATTTAAACTACTGCTAAATTGGCTTGAATTATCTCCAGAAGGTAACGCCTTGCTTGCCATCTCATTTCTTAACTTAAAAGCCCCCTGATTTCAAGTTCTTTAATAACCACCTTCCTTCTAGGATTACCCTTCCATAATCAGAATTGCTTTTCTTCTTGCCAAGCACGCATTCCTAGCTTAACAAAATCAGTCCCACCACTTCACTTCATGGTGCTTCACAAACACCACAACTTGAAAATCATTTGGTATTAAAGAGAGGAAGAGTCGGATCTGTCATCCAAGAACATCATTACGCAGATACGTAACCATCAGCAGACAGCACCCGTATCCTGTAAGCTGGTTTTGGAGAAGGTAAATATATACATATATACGTATATAACCTTATACATATGGGGTTTTTTGCCTATTAAAATGACTCAAAATCTCACTCATATTAGAACTGGACAGGACATCGGCTTTCCCTGAATATAACACAATAAATGGTAACAGAATGAACACGGGATTTCTCTACTACACCAGTGAAGTGCATTTGAAAATGGGTCACAGTGTTCACCACTGCTATCAGCTGCCCAGGCAGGCCAAGAATCTGAAAAGGAGAAATATTTCAAATAAACCACAGTTAAAAACACCTCCTAGAAGTATGCAAAGGTCAAACGAACAGAACTTAAACAGATTAAAGATATCATTTCTGTACATCAGTCCAAGATTTATAACATTTTTAACAGCTCCACAGATGTGTGACAAACAGATCATCTGAAAATCGTCCTACGAACAGAACTCAAGGAAATAACGCAAGAAGGAAAAATTGCTGTTCTGCTGTAGTAACTGCAACACTTGCTGCTCTCTGCTGCACCACGTAATCTCATAACCCCAATTACTTCCCCCTTAGTTTCTCCCTTGTATGAAGAACAACTTTCTGTCTGAAAAAACAACCAGCACAGCCACACAAAAAACTTCTGTGGTGGTATTTTACATGCATGCCAGGCATAGCAGCTATGGGCCTTACAAGAAGTACGGGCAGAGCTGCAGAGCACTTAACCAAAGCGGGGCTCTGGTGGGCAGCACAGTGAAGCAGTGACCCCAGAGGAGCCCCATACCATTTACTGGCCCTCAGCCTCCAGCTACGATAAAGGAGAAACAAACTGTGTGCAAACAGGTTCTGAACCTCCCGTTCCGAAATGCAAACATCTGTGCAAGCCCTAAGCAATCTTCCTCATTGCCTCCATGCCGCTGGCTGAGAATGGCAGTATTGACTACAGTCCTAAAAGGGCAATGAAGGTAAAACACCAACTGGAAGAGCCAGCCTCACCCATTCATTACCACGCAGGAAGCTCTGCTCTTGCACAGACACGCATCGTGTGCAGATGTGCACAGCTGCAACTCTGAGATCCTCATGAAGCACCATGCATGGAGAAAAGACAGTTTGCCCTGATCTCCAAACCAGCCTCAGGTAGCAACCTGAAAGGCAATCCAAATGGAAAGGCTGATTTCCACACGCTGGATGCGCGTGTTACTGGAAGGAAAAGTAGCTACACTGTCACAGACCTATGAAGAACTTAGATTGCACAAAGTTTATGAAAGCTTTTTGAAAACCCCAAGGACTTCATTATTTCCAACAAGTCACTGAAATTTGGCAAGACTTTCTCAAGGTCAAAACATTCATTTCGTTCATTCAATTAAATCCTGGTGAATTTTGACTGAATTACAGGGTGAAGAAAAAATAAATAACCGCTTCCCAATTCCAATTCTCCTTTCCACCTTCCTGTCTCCCCATCCCCCACGTACAACTTGACAGCCTGCCAAAATCTCTGACCATTTCAACTCAAGTCCCTGCTAGAGCTATTACCATTGCCATCCTGGTCCGGAAGAATCCAAGCACAGAGAACACAGGTGTCACCAGTAAACATGGGAGAAGGGAATTGAGTTAGACTGAAATCACATCCATACCCCTCAGTATAATTTGTGGCTTTGGGATCCGAGATCCTCTACTCTTGTTTTTTTTTTTACTTGTCAGGCTTTCACAAGTCCCAAAGCTTCACCTCCTACGAAGTGAAGAAGCCATGCTTACTCTGACAGACACAAAGGCTTTGCTCCCCAGAGGCCCCTCTAAAAGAACTCACAGAGCTGTAGCGTAGGTCAGGCTGCTGGCCCTAACAGTAGCTCTGTTGCTTGTTAGTACTCTCCAGCTCAGGAATAGCTCTTTGCTCCTCATCCAGAATTCCTGGAGTGGTTTGGGGTGCAGAGCTGCTCCGTGCCCTGCACGCTGGAATCAGCCCAGCCCCATGCCTCCCTCCGCACCCGTGGAAAGAGCTATCGGTGGAAAACAGAAATTTCTCAGTAACATTCAGCTGCTCTTTTTGACCCCTCACATCTGCAGGCAGTCAGTGCAATA
>JAOWBP010004343.1:10983548-11000742 GCA_028571105.1 Tragopan temminckii | reverse complement strand
CTCCATAGGAAAGGACAGACCGAAAACCTCAAAGGGCAAAACTCCCCAACAACATACCCCCAAATCTATTTGAGGCAGGTGTATAACGTAGGCAGCTCATTGTATTGCCTGCAGAAACCACACCTTCCACACCCATCTGCACCACTCTACAGAAGGAAAAGCTAGACCTCTTCCACTTCGAGACTGATCAAAGCAAAGACCTACTCCCCAGTCAATACCTGCTACAGTGCACTTGGATAAAACATCCAAAAATAATGACCAGTCGGTTCTTAATACACTGACCTGCTAACCAAGTCCGTCTCACCAAGAACAACTGCTCCAACTACAGCTCTTCCCTTTCTGGACTGGTTTAAAAAATAAATATTACTGAGCTCAGAACAGAGTTCAGCTGCAGCAACAGGACAAAGAACAACCCTCAGAAGCAAACATAAGGGGAGAGACGAGGAGAGTTGACTCAAAACACCCAGCAAGCATTATTTCTGTACTTACAGCAATGGACTGGTGACATACTCTAATTCTGCTTTACTCAGTTGCCAGGGAAGTGGAAGCTAACAAAGCTCATTAATGATGATATATTTTAAGAAGCATCCACTCTAATTACTGTACATCAGCAGATTGGCCCTGTGCAATGTTCGTTTTAGTCATGAAAAGGATGGCCTACAGCTCACCAGCTCATTATTAGAAGTAAGGACAGCTTTACTTAGATTACTAGTTTTACACAGAAGAATAACAGAGCCTTATTTATATTATGACATAGCCAGTGTTCGTTCAAGTTGCCCATCTCCTAAACTAGCAGTACTAAAACTGAAGAGAAGCTACTTTAGAAGAGTGCCACTACCTTGAATCCGGAAATTTAATAAGCTAAAACATTAAAAGGATTCCAAAGAGCGTAATTCAGCTTTCTCTTCTTTATAAATGGCTCCAGCCAATTATTTTTCAAAAAGATAAGCACTTCCATAACTTTTTTGATGCAACATCAGTCACAGAATAGACCGTTCGTATCACATCGCCGCGTGATTTCCTAACCAAGCAACGTGACTGCACAATGTCAGCCTGGTAGCTTTCCTCTGCACTGTTTTCCTTGTACTGAGCACAGATGACAACAACGCTTTGCAGCATTTGGAATGCTCGCTGCACAGAGCACGCAGCACGGCGCTGGCACTCTGCCTGCTAGAGCGCGTTCGAGGGAACTCTCAGAGCTGTAAACAGGCAAACCTGAGAGGTCTGGGGAAAGGATTTAGGGAAAGAAGAGGAGAAGAGACTGAAATTGTCATTTTGGTCAGCTGCAACATGCAAGATTGCAAAAGTGTCATTAATAGCTGGAGGTTTGCTAGCAGATTAACTAAGAATGGGATGGCTCCATACTGGCAATAAGGGGAAAAAAAAAAACAAACATTCAAACCCACAGTAGCTCAATTCCATTTCAGCCCGTGTCTTCAGACATTAAAGGTTAGCAAAAAGAATCTAAGCAAACATAAGTCTCAGAGAGCACTTTCAGAAACGAATAACCTAGGTAACTTCCTTCTGAAATAAAGCTGTATTTCAAAACCTGTTGTTCAACACTGACTTAATTTTACAAAGGTAAAAAAAAAAGTCACGAAAATAAATGAAAAGTAATACTGCTGACTGAAATAATTCAATGGAATTTCTTCATTTGAATTTTTCTTTCCTGTTTTTGGAGAAAGATTGAAGATTTTTTTGGCTTTAGTCATCAGCTCCATTTGGGAACACGAAGAAGTGTATTTCATTCTGAATTGGACTCAACATAAATCCATACAGTGCCACTGTTTTCCCAGAACTCTAAAGGCCACCTGCTGCCTGCGAGGATTTTAGATCAGTTTAAGCACAAAACGCAGCTTGATATTCAGACCTTCAAGAAAGCTGACGCCTCTTGTGCAAGTTTTTGGAACGCAGGAAGCAGAGCTATAGCAGTAACTACAATTAGAGTTACAACAAAATAAGTATTCAAAACTAAGGCCCTCTAAATATCTA
Source organism: Tragopan temminckii (assembly GCA_028571105.1). NCBI lineage: Eukaryota > Metazoa > Chordata > Aves > Galliformes > Phasianidae > Tragopan > Tragopan temminckii. The sequence goes on along the minus strand of JAOWBP010004343.1, from coordinate 10,998,750 downwards.
CAAAAGCCCTTAAGTCAATTCATTACTGATACAGTAAGTGACAACACTTGTGTTTGGCAGACAGTACAACTGGGAGCCCTGACAAATCTAATTAACAGCACATCAGGGGCACTTAGTTTATCCTTTATATACAGTGCCAATAGCAAATGCATAATGAGAAAAGGAGCTTAAACATTAGTGGGACTTCACTAATTGGTCACCAAGTCCTGATTAAGCCAGACTTCATATATAATTATTGAAGTTCCAAACAATCCATGAAGATACAAAGTCACTTCTAAACTAGATAAATACAAATAACTAAAAAGAAGCAGAAAACAGAAGTACATAACCACGCTTTTCTTTAACAACTTGCTGCTTGTATACCCCAGACACAAACATTCCAAGTCTTCAAATAATTATTTTTTGAAAAGTGATCAAGTGTGAAAAATAGTACAGTGTCTCAATTATATTAAATTATGCAAGTATTTGATGTACACGTAGGCATGCCAATAGCCTTACATGTGTAAGCATTTGAATATGAAATAAATGTTGCCTGCAAATAAGAAGCTCAAGACAAAGTTCTACAGAGTCCCAGAATAAAAGATCAGAAGAGCAGTTTTATACATGTCTGTTCATTTGTATTCATTGCATCAGTAAAATGATCCTTATCTCCAAAATCCTAGATGTAATGGATACTCATTACAGACTTGTGGGTTCCAGTTTATGTCACCATATACCCTGAGACAGCAAGTGGTGACCTCAAGTGTGCAACTGGCTGCTGATGGAAATACCTCCCAAGGCACTCACTGCCCATTTCCTGGCTTCCTCAAAATCCTTACAACAGTAGTGGAAAACGTATGCTGAAAATGCATGCTCCATCATGCTCAGTGACAGTACCTTGAATTTTTCAACCGCCTCAAAGTACAGCCCAGGAGAGGGGGCTACCTTAAGAGACAAGAGCTTGTTCTTCTTATGCTCTGCTGTCTTGAGAAAGAACTCTGCTAACGTCTCATTTTGAAGTGGCAAACACTGCCCAGCAGTGCACTGTGTTTGGCTCCAGTGCCTTTCCAACTGGAGCTTACGAAAATCCTCTCTGGAGGTTCCACCACTTCTGCTGCATGCACCCCTCCCTCCCACCAAACGCCCACCTTTTACAGTTTCTGCATGAATTCAGGGACAGACAACTTACTGTTGTATGTAAGCACAATAAGTTTTGTTTGGCAAGCAAGCAGCAGTCTCATTTTGAGATAATGCTGCATCCATACAAAGAGGCTGGTGCAATAGTATAACCCCTGCTATCAAGACGGGGAAGTTTGCAAAGGTGGAACAAATGGCACGCCTAACAACAGCCTACCCACTCTCTCAGCTGTTTGGCTCAGCTCCAAGCCTTCAGCAACAACTGTGTAAGACATTCTGCAGCATCAATTGAATTAGCTGAAGTGGATACACACAGCATACTAGAAGCACTGCTCCTGTGACATCTTCCTGTGACCCCACGTAGGGAGTCTGTCTGATATTCCTGGGACTTTATCTTCATTGGCAAGGGTCAACAAATCTGAAGAATTGGTGCCTGGGGTTACTTTGCCACTGTCTTTTTAATGCTCTTACCCCAGGAAAGGGAGTTGAAAAGGTTGGGTCAATCCGGGAAGAAAGCAGCCCTCAGCAATACTTGCTACAAGAGCATCCATCTAGCCTCTGGTTTCATTTACTGCAGGACATTCATAAAACCTACCAGTTGTGGCTACGTGCCACAGCGTACGGCAGCACGGAGAGCGCAAGCCAGGCAGGATATTTCATGTGCTCTATGAAAATTATACAGCACGGTGACAGTCCTTTCCAGCTTTTTCAAAACACTGTTTTATTATTTTCATTACTGAATGAAAAAATACTAAGCCACTGAATAGACAATACCCCTACTTAATTTAGAGCTCATCTAGGAATTTTCCGTGGTAATAAAGCACCTCAAGGCTTACAGTCCCCACTTTTCCTGCTCAGTGTGTGCTGACATCCTCAAGAGTTTTGCATACAGGATTCTTGAAATTTGGCACCAACACCCCAAGGCTACCAGTAGCATATAGCAGGTCGTAAGAATTTAAACAGGTTTGAATACTGTTTTTCCAAATTATCTTAATAACATCCTTAAGTACTCCTAAATTATTGATTTTTTACTGTCTCTATAAAAGCATTTATTGTATTTACAAATTATATCACATTAATGCACTTTAGTGTAGTTTAATTATATTAAATTGCTCTAAAACATCAGAAGTTTAAGCATCAGCAACATCAGCTTTTGCAAAAAGAAAAAGCATTAAAAACACTGTTTACAATCCATATTTTGTACCAACTCCTTCAGCTAAACACGAACACAGATTGCATTCCCACGGCTGCATTACCCAATGCTGGAAGGTAAAATCAGCTTTAGTACACAAGGCTGCTGGTTTGGATGAAACAAACACACCACAGCTTGCTGCTGAAACCTTAAGACTGAGAAAAAACCTCAGAGATTAACATTACTTTTCAGAATTTAAACCTCAGAGGTATCAAAACCTCTGGCTGGGAACTAAGCTTCTTCTGCAACTACAATAGAAAAGCCTATTTTTTAGAGTATGGGAATAATTTTTGAAAAATATGCAGTATTTCTTGCTACTCAGTATTTCTATTGTTTTTATTTGAGAAGTCAGGAATAAATCATACCTGACTGAGAGTTAACTCAGATTGTTCTCCTTGCAAGTCTTTCCGCAGTCATGAGGCTGCTGGTTGGCTTCAGCATGCCATACACTGTAAATTACTGCAGTGCCACTGCTTTCAATATGATCACATCACTGAAATCTTTCTTTACACTGCTCAAATACAAGTACAGAAATAAGATTTCTGATACAAGATCAGAAATAGGGCTCAAAACAATTTAAATGGCTTGGTTCTGTGGTATTTAAGAAAGCAACAAACAAACCCAGTTTTAATGGAAACACTCTCACAGCACTGTATGTGCACAATCAATTACCATTCCCCAGCTGAGGAATTCAAATCCCATTAAAAAACTGTAACTAGATCAGTTAAACTTGTTCTGCCGTGCTCCTACTGAACGATGCCATTATTTAATGAATCACCTTGATAACATTTGCCAGAAGACATTATCTGTTCAACGCCACACACCACAGCCCAACCCCGGCAGCAGATGCAGCACTGGTGCTGCTCACTTCCAGGCCCTCCCGGCCCTGCACTGCAGCTTTCCCCAGAGCCCACTAAACCTGATGCCTTCGGATGAAGAACTGTCTGACACGAGTTCCTGGAATGGCAAAAAGAGAATGCAGCTTGCAGCCTTACCTGGAAACAACGCTCAATGCCAGCAGAGGCACTGCTGATCAGACAGATATTCCTTGGCTAAGTCCTACAGCTACTGCCAGCAAACACAAGGCACCGATATTTTCAAGAACTCAAAGCAATGCTTGAAGCACCTGCAGCACTCAGCCCTCCAAGGCACCCCTCTGTGCCCCACTCTGACGCTTGCAAAAAGCAGAGGTGCGGATGTAGTGACCGAACTCTGCTAACCATGGAAATTCCAAGGGCTCAGACCTAAGGGGAAGGAGCTGACATGTGAAAGCTTAGGATAGTTTATTTACTGGGACACTGTAAGCTGGTAATTTAGAGACTTCTACCAGTGCCATAGGAAGATCAACTGCTACATGGAACAGTAACAAAAATTTGACTGGAAACTGAAATTTAAGAACTGTATTGTCTCACAGCAGCCTAGCTGCACTTTGCTCTTCCACCTGCACTGCTTCAAGTGCATGAAAGGCAACGTGGCTACTGAAACATCACTGACCTTTCTCATTACTAGGAGACAGCTGAAAAAGTACTTCTTGTAATGAGAGAAGTACTTCCAAGTACTTTACTGACAGAACTTCTCTTAAAGAGGAAAAAAAAGCAAGAAAACTCAGACTTGGAAAAGGAGAGTGGACCCACCAGCTACATAAGTCATTTAAAAAACAGTTAAACTTACATTAAGTTGCTCACACAATTCAATATAAACTGATTTCTTTCTCAATTTTCTACTGCACACCAACAAAACAGACGTTGAAATCACGCTAGTTAAAAACTTGAAAGAAGATGGTGAGAATTTTTTCCCTCGGTAACGTGCTCAAGATTTCATAGCAGTGCTTCCACAATCCAAAATCCCCACACAAAACTCGGGAAGTGACTGCGAACACAGCGGAAAGCATTATCAATTCCTTCTATCAGTTGTGATGATAAACAAGCAAGGTTAGCATTCTTCAGCAGTCGGTTGGAAACATTTCAGACACACACTGCTGTAGAACAGACAATAAACCACGCAGCGTTATTTAGCAAGCGACACGTACTATTAACTAGTGCTACCAACAAAAAGGATACTTGGGAAAGAAAACCCACAAGCACCACGCTAAATCTACTGTCAAAAGCATCTGGTTCCCCCTGCAAGAAAAACAATTGCGTACGGATCTGTAACTCCCTCTGCTGTTCCCTCATGTCTGAGCAGAGCAGAAGAATTCATCTGGCACATTGTTCCTCACGCTGCCCAAGAAGGTCACCCATTGTTCCTAGGCCTCCTTTTCACATCTCAGGACTAAGTGGGTCACGGCCACTGCCACGCTCCACTTCATCTTTGACTTCATTCTAAACTCACACATCTCCCCACCCTTCTCCCTTAATGCCATTCACAAAAATCACAGGCCCTGAATGGATTTGCTCCGTGAACGCCAGCTGCATGAGCTCTGCTCCTTCCCCGGGTGCTCACACCCAGCCCATCACCCCGTGAGTACGCTGCTGAGATGGGCTTGGTGGTCCAGGATTTCCAAAATTGGAGAGGACTAACTTTGCCTGAAGCACAAAACCAGACTGCAGAACTGCCTGCAGTTTTTTTTGTCTGAACGACATCTGATAGCCTTCCATGCATTCAAAAAGGGGAAAAATATACGTGTGTACATACACCTTGTTCCAGCCAAGGACAACACTGTATACATTTTCAATGTGATTACATGGTCCCAAACTCCAACCTAATCAGTGTACAGACCCCAGTTTATTTCTGGTATTTTATACATTTACTTGGGTTTAGTTACTGTATTTTACAACTTTTTGTAGCCATGGAGGCATTACCACCAGCAGTGCTAGAACATCTACCCCCCCGCAGCTGGCCTGCTTATCTTACAACTGCTCCTTACTGTGTTATCTGCAAACTGCTGCTTAGAGCAGGAGTCTCACAATGAATTTATGTGGAATAAACATTAATACGTTTATGTAAAGATAGTTTACTGTGCTGTACTGAGACACAGAAAGAGAGAAAAAAAGCACAAAAGATTAAAAGTCAGGACAAATTCGTCCTCAAAGCCTCCTGCTACTAATGCCACTGTCTGAACCAGATCCAACTGCCATCTTCTGCAGTCTGTATCCCACCTCTCAGTAAGATCAGACAATTCCAATGACATGCTTACAACAGAAAAATTACCAACCTCAAACAACCCAAAAGCTATCTCCAGCCATAAATGCTCTTAAAAAAAACCAAACAACTCTGTATATCCATAGGATCGATAACGACTATTAGTTTCACTAATTAAAACCCAACAACAACTACTGTGTTCTTGAAATCAAGCATCCACTCATTAAGCCTAAAACTCCCTATAAAAATGCCATTTTATATACAGTAATAATTTAAATATCACTTCAGTGTTCAACATTAAGTTCTGTAATTCTGTCTTCTCTAGAACACGTTATGTGCATATTGTACGTACATTACAAACCAACATAAAGATCCCCTGCAGATCACCTCACTGTACGAGCAATTTGGTGTTACGGACACGTAAATAAGGCACAGAACCTACTAGCTTCCTAGAATTCTAAAGCAACGTTCCCCTCTGTGTCAGTGCTGCTGCTGTTTGACAGATGTTGTCTACTGCATCAGATGCTTCAGTTCTCAGACTGTCGCACACCAGGAATAAACACGAGAATCACAGATGCATTTCATTTGTGCTCTAAGGCTGCAGTGAGGTTGATAAAACAAACAGCAGTACCAAACCATTGCCATCTTCCAGAAAATTAGCTATTGCTGTGATCAGAAAACAAGCACAGAAAACATGAGGGGGCAGTGGGTTACGTCTAGCCAAGACATCGGAAGACATGGGCAAAGCTGGCTATTTCAACAGCTTCCTGCCATTAGCTGAGAGTGAAGTCACAGAAGTTACACTTACAGCACAACTCTGCTTAGCTACAAAGAGCCTCAGCAGTGCAAAAGAGACACCCCTACACTAAGTTGAAGCTTTCCGTTTTTACAAAGATGATAAATTCACATCTAATTACTACACTGTATCTTAAGAACAACTTCTGTTTCCATGTCCACGGTTAACACAATCTGTCACATAATGCAGGCAATGCTTTGTAACATTCCACTGTAGTAACAGTAAGATAGCTAGGAGACCAGGCAGAGGGTATATGAGCTACAGACCGATTTCCACCTGTACCTACAGCTGTCCTCAGACACGCTGCTGTGATTTGCTACACTGAAAGAAGAAGTTGCCACCCCACTTCATCTCCACTTGCTCATTACCTTCAAATCTCCCAGCATAACTGCATGTTTAGTCACTTCCTAACCCAGTTCTGTCAAAATGATTCCCGTTAGAAAATCTGTGTTTCAGCTTAACTCAGATTATTCTTGACACTATAAATGCAAGTACCAGAAGATCTGAGAACATTGTAACCTTTAACGCTGGGAGAAGAAATAGCAGTGAGCAAGTGCAGACAGTTACCCCTCTCCATGCTTCTCCTGCTGCAAGAGAAGCACATCCATCAGCCATCGAAGTCAGCCTGCTCCATCACTAAAAGCTGTATATCAAGGCTGGCAACTTTCAGTAAACTTATACTTAATTTACGGCTTAAAATTCCAGGTTGAGGGAAGGTGTCCAGAAATTCAAATCATTTGTTGCAAATACCTGGAACGCTGTTGAATAATGAGAGTAACAGGTGGACACTATTAAAAAATACATCCAGAAAATAAAGTAAAATCAACAGTCAAACACTATGCTCACCACCTCATCTCAAATTATCATCACCAACACTTCTGAAATTACTTAATTACTTCCCATGTATCACTGATGTGAACAGTGTCTAGTTTTTACTTGCTATACGATAAATAAGGTGGAAAACAATCCACAGAAGGCAGCATCAACTTATTGGCATGTGAAAAAAACACTGACAAGAACAGTACTTGCTATAAAGATCACCTCACCTTTTGTTAACAGGCTTCTCATCCTTGTCATAGGGTCTGATGAACCATTTTCCAATTCTCACAAAGTTTTTATCCATCAAGCACCTAGAAAATAATTACATTAACAATTACTAGTTACATCCTAAGATATAATTAAAGGCAGTCTTTGAAGACAACAAATAGAAGGAGATTAAACAGCTGGTCTTCCCTCATTCTGAAACCAACTCAGCAGCTCTGGGTTCAGAGCTCCATGTAAATTTTCCACTCCCCATTTTCTCACACTGGTCACAGCAGTCACTGTCCAGTCCCCCAATACAGGCACTGATGCAGATATTCACATGCACATTCTGCCCTCATCTTTGACTGAATCTTTCCTCTTCTACACTATCTTTTTTTGCTGAATGATCCATTGCCTTCTTTTTCTAACCCCCCCCTTCTTGAATAAAGATAATTTACAGAACGTGTTCTGTGTTTCTCTGAGACTTCACGACAAAGAACACATGTTCCTGTATTTGTCACATGAAAATGACAGTATAAACTAACAATAAAATATGAATGACAGGAAATTATATTAACCCAAAATTAACAATGAACCACTTTCTATTCACATGATCCACAGCATTATTTCAGGTGTCGTAACTACGATAGTGTTTTTTCTCTCAGAAAACCTCTCTCCAGCAAAACATACTCCAGAAATGGTGGGCTCCGTGGCTTTGAAAAAAAGTAGGGTGATCAATGATCAGTTCAGGCTGACAAGCTGAAGATGTGCTGGATGACTTCCTACGTCCATCCGTACCGATAAATCCCACTTGCAATACGCCAAAACAATTTAAACACACTTTGTACATTAAATGTGCAGTTGAGCAAACTGCCTGAGGGATCACAAATTTGTTACGAAGGCTTATCTTTCAATAAGGTAAATATTAGGTTCTGAAAACAATGACAAACTAATTGTTTGTTGCTAGTGGTTCATATTACAATATGATTACAAATGACAGGCAATATACAAGCTTTCCTCTGTGTTTCACATCTAAATAGCATTCCATTAGTTGGATGGAAAAAGGAAACGTCTCCATTCTTCAAAGTTTTCCAACCATTTATTTTTCTTGCAGTTGTTACAGACGATCCAAAAGCAATCACAACACGTGCTCTGAGAAAGCACATTCTTTCATTAGAAAAACCGTGTTGTATATTTTAAAAGCACACCTAAACCAGATAGGAAATGGACGACAATGTAGATACCATCGTGCCCATAATTCTTCTGTATAAACTTGGCAGGGTTTTCCGAAATTAAAACTATGCTGAAGAATATTCTAACCGCAACATTTCTCTATTCAAGTAAAAATAATCCAGTTCAATTGAGTATTTCAATATCTTAAACTGAATTTGGAAGCTAAACCACCAAAGATCTAAAGACACTGCGCTTTTGCTGGCAGAAAAGAAGAAATTCTTCAGTGTTTCCCTAGGAAAAAGCTGCTGTCTGAAAGCCTTCCACTGTCACCACACTTCATAAAAACAAAGGAAATAGAGTTTATATCAGATGCCTAAAGAAAAGAATCTGTATTAGCAAGAAGTACAATTTTAAACTCCCCCCCCACACACATTTCATGCCACATCATCATGTCTCAGGACAGCAGGCTTAACTGCCTCAAACAAATGTTAATTTCCCAGAAAGAAGTCTTCGTGAGCAGAGTTGGCCTTAAAAATGAGCCATCCCGCCATCCCTCACACACGCTGAGCTGAATCTCCGCTCGTTCAAGGCATAATCCTATATGAAATGCAAAGCATGACTGCAGAGGCACAGATCTCAAAGATTTGGCTGAGTGAACAATTAATGACAGCACTGAATTAGGTTTTGCTCCATAAGCACCCAGCAGTAACTGGAGTCCTTAACACTAAGCCATAACAATGAACTTGAGTAAAAAAAATGCTGGTCATAAACCCCAGATGAGTATACACTTTAAAGCAGTTATTTAATCACATGGAAACATAAAATACTCTGAACTCTTCTGCTTGCTCCTCTCGTTAAGACTGAGTGCTGTTTTCTTCTTAAGCAGCACAGCTATTAAACACCGTGCTGCCACTTGACCTCCTGTATTCCTGATTTTACTTTTCTAAGATAAAATGATCCAATGAGGGCATACAAACGATTATAAAATAGTACTGAATACTATCAGTGTTATTTCCCCAGATCTTCTCAACATTTTCTGAGCAGGAAGGCAGTGAGCTGCTGGGGACAGCAGGCAGCACCATTGTGCTGCTCAGGGCTGTGGAGCTTCAGGCCCATGGCTGACAGCAGCCTGCAGCTCTGGGAATCTTTATTTGTATTTCCTGCCAATTAACGGGAGCTTCTGATTGCTAATTTGGGTATTCAGTAAACAAAAATAAAGCCTCCTCCTCTTCCCTATCTCAGCCTTCTCCCAGTCCTGTACAGCCCCAGGAGCCATGGCTTCACCTGGACACGAGGCTCAAAAATCCATGTCTTGGTTTATTTAAAATACATTCAGGCTGGAAGTAAGATAGCTAATGGATAGATATTTGGTCACCCACCCTCTCGGTCACCTCGAGGACAGGTGCATTATAAACCTTATTGCTAAAGGCCTCCAAGCCCAGAGCGGGCTGCACCAGGAGCAGGTCACCATGCTGGGCCCCAGCCCCCTGGAGTGTCCTTCTACAGAGATATTCAAGACCCATCTGGACACCTACTGGTGTGACCGATTGTAGGGGATCTGCTTTAGCAGGAGAGGTGGATTCGATGATCTCCTGAGGTCCCTTCCAATCCCTGTGCTTCTGCAAGCAGCTGCAGCCCAGGGAGAGGAGCAAGGCAGCTTCAGCCATAGGGTAAGAGGCCAAGTCTGGGGCTCCATGGCATCCAGAGATGCTCCGAGTAGCACCCAAGGGTGTGTGCTGACCAACAGAATGCCAACAACCACTGCTGAAAGAAAGAGTGCCCAGGGATGTTCTCTCAGCCGAGACAGAAATGATATTACTAGCTCTGCCAACCCATCTCAGTACAGTTTGCTGCTGTTGACTATGTTTTCTTCATAAATTCTACTTCACGAGCTTCAAGTGTTCCAAGAAATAAGAACATCCATTAGGAGCCCTACTTTAAAGACTGCTGGATGGGTACCAGAGATCAATAAGCATGTGTAAGATGCATTTTTTACTTACACTCTGCAAAGTAACAACAGAACTAGTGACCATTCCAAGCTGAGAATGGAATCCCTGTGTTTCTATTCACTGGTTTTTATTCACTTTAAGCAGTCTGCTACTTACATTAAAATTCCCCAAAAGAAATAAGAAGTACAACGTCTGGTCCCTGTACCTGTGTATGCATGTAGGAGTTAACGTGCTATGGGCACAAACAGGTACGACTGTCAAGGGGACACGGTTACTACGCTCATGGAAATACAGCCTCAGGAACATAATGCAAATCTGATTACTAGTAAGCAGATCAAAGCAAACAGGATGCTAAATGAGACAAGATGAAAGTGTTTTCAATTAGCTTACTTTCCAAGAAAAATATGTCTTGCTACATCCTGCAAATAAACTGCAACACAGTGGAACAAGAAAGATGCGTTTTATTTTATTATTCAAAAAATGTGGGAAAAGTTTAATGACACAATCCTGAGAAGATCTAAAAATACATGAAAAGAACTGAAATATAACATAGGAAGATGGTGAAGACCTGAAGAACTGCAACAATAGAGAGAATGAAATGCACCAGTCTGGCTGCAGCGTCAAACACTGAAGAACTAACAAAGAAGCTTGTCTTCAGCATGCTTAAGAGCTGCTAGCTGGCTTAAGAAGAAAAAGCTTCAAGTGTATTAACTAATCACACAATAACTCTGCAGCCAAACCATATACATATGATGAAGACAAAAGAAAGCAACTCTAGATTACATTAGGGCAACCAGAGACAGAATTGTGAAACTTCCCTCTGAATACTGTGTACAAATGGAGCCAAGTTGTAACATGCATGTCATTAAGATGATTGGAAGAATGGAGTTAAGGTCTTTTAGTAACAGCTGTTAAGATATGTACTACTTAATCTCAAAGGGGCTAGGGGTCAGATATAATTATACTCTGCAAGCGCTCCACTCCATAAACTTTTTAACCTTCTGAAACAGCTCCCCAGCATGAACACAAGCAGAAAAACACATCATATTACTTGCTGTACAAGTATTTAGTCTGCACAGTCCTTTATGATGCATTACCAGATTAAATGACTTCAGAAATCCATTTCTCTCTCACATCTGTGTAGTGAAGTTCTACCTCTAAAAAATCTATTTTAAAATCGATAATATAAATGGTACATAAATATCCTGAATTTCGTTCAATGTAAAAATCTAACATTTGAGTGCAATAAAGTTTCTTACCTTTCCAGAAGGTTATGAATCGCTTTGAAGAGCAGGGTCCTACACTCATAGGAAAGACCATTCTCCCACAGTCCTTCTTCCACCACTACAAAAAAGCAAACATCAACATGCTCAGAACAGAAGACAGACATTTGCACTAAACATAACTCAAACGGTTTTAATTCTCCACAGCAGCATGTTTTGTGAAGTTATTTCAACTATTGAACATAATGCCAAAGGAAATGTAAATGTTACTAGCTGAAGACAACAACTTTGAATTTAAATGGTGGGGGGAAAAAAAGCCAACAGAACCGCATAAAGCAAGCATTTTTGGGTAGGAAAGGGTTAAAAGCAGGGGGTGAAGAATTCATGATCATACTTTGCCACAGCTGCTGACAGATTCTTTAGAATTTCTGTGCCGATGGAGACAACAAGAAACAAAGTGAATCGTTAAAGGTTTAAAATCTATTTACACGACTTAAAAGCATTGAAGAACTCTACTGAGTTTTCACAGACACGCTCAAGTGAAGTTCCTCCAGTGACTGATAATACTGCAGTGAAAATGCACAGCAGTTTTTTCTTCCAAAGTAAAATCTGAAAACTTCATCTCACAACTGCAGAGATTTATGAGAGCAGAAAACACTACTGATATCTCACAGCCAAGAGCAGCATTAACTGCTCACTGGAACGAGAACATGAAGGATACACCAACCTCAGCAATACCTGCTGTCCTGATGGCACTACTGCTGAATTCTAGAGCTACCAAGAGTAAAGGGCAATCTGTACCAGAATCTGCACCTCCTGGCTGCAAAAGGATTTCATCTCTGACAGAGTAAGTGCGAACCGTGAAATAACCTTGTCAAGGAAAATGGATCTGTTGTTAATTGTTTGAGTTCTGTCATCTCAACTGAATGGGAATACTCTGTAGATCTTTCAAAATGCAAACAAAATTCGGTGACATGCTAAGGACTGAATCCTTAACAGTCCTCCTTGGCTAACTGAAAGGATGGAACTTTCCAACGGCACGTCTACCACACAGAGATTATCATCTAAGCATAGCTTATTCTAAACTCATATTTAAGTAAAGTATCTAAGGAGTTTTTCCTCTATAAAAGCTATTATTATTGCCAACAGTCTCCAAAATGCAGCTCCAAAGCCCCAAAACACATCAACGTTCAGTATTCTGCTTCTCGCAGTTACCCTGAGGCACACAGCTCAATCAAGAGGAGGCAGGTGACTGCAAACGTGGGATGTTATGATGTGTGTGCGTTGGTAATGGCATCTCTCTCCTTGTACAGACTGAATGACCAAGGCCTTAGCACCCACATCACCCTACTGAATACTGCAGTTGCTATCTCAGAAGAAAGCGGAGGCAGACTTGTGCTTCTGGGCAAAAGCACAGCCAAACCTCTTTCCCCGCAAAATCATTCAGAGCCTCTTTACCTCCTGCAGAGGCTTACTAATGCCAGACGTGTAGCATGCCAGAGATGTTTACAAGACAGATCTTCACATTTCACTTTTAAAACAGTATTCTTAAGGATCTTCAGAATGTCCACACATTCTGAGAACCACCAATTACAGCTCCTGAAACCCAAGAAACTGAGTTTCTATATGGAACAGCTACTGGTAAGGCACTGCTCTTCAAAACTGAACAGCTCTAAAGTACACCATCTAAGAAGTTACATGTGAAGTATGAGATGCCACAATCTGATTTCATTTCTATGCAAATCCATGTTTCAATAAAGTTCAGTTTTTTAGACATTATCAGGAAATTAATAGAATCTGTAACAACAGGCAAAATAAACTTATTATTACATAGCATTGAGCACTTTGACACTGATCCCATCAGAGCATCTGCGCCAGAAACAAGCACTGTATCTGCATTAAGAACTTCATGCAAAATGAGAGAGACAAGAATCTATTCCATACTTTCCCAGGGAACTTCTTGTAGCTAGTTCTGATGTTCCCAATCACTATCTCTCTTTTTTTTTTTTCCCCCAGTCCAAGGTACGCACAACAGGCTGAACGCAACTCAAAGGATATCTCTTTCCACCTCTCAAAATTGCTTTCTGCTAGTTGAATGTTGTCTCCAAAAGAAATAAGATCAGCTCGCACTGCTTTGTGCTTTCCAATACAAAACTGATGTAACCCCACAGAACATCACTACCAACTCATGAGGTGCTTGACATTACCGGTGTTCTTTTGCCCCATTAGCTGTGCCTGCTACAGCTTCTCAGCAGTCCTGTTCCTCTTTTACCCCATCTCTTCACAGTGACCTAGCTGTGTTCCTGTTACACTATGCTCAGGAGAAGGCAGGGCAGACATACCATAGCCTAGGAACAGCAGGATAAGGCAATGCCCTGAGGACCACCACCATGAAGGCCCAGGGGTCAAGTCTTGCAATGAATGAGGCTAGCTGGGGAGCAGCTATGGAGTGGGACAGTGTTCACTGTCGAGTCTGAAATGGCATCATCCCTTAACACTTCTGTTTTCCAGACCAATCATGTAGACTTCACTCCAAGCATATCATGATGTCTTCACAGACATTTTGCTTTAATGAATACTGCCTTTGATTCTCAGGCACATTAGTGCATTGTGCATCTTGTAATTAATACCTCCCCAACCTACTAAAAATGTTCATCTCACAAGCGAGAAGTGCACGTCTGTCACCATATAAACGGGGGCTGGAGGGATCAGATCTGCAGCACGGCATTTCTTCTCTGCTCTCCGGCTTCCTGATCCACTCTTCATCACACAAGGCCTTAAATAACTGCAACAGATCACAACTCCAAATTGCGAACGGAGAGCAGTGATAAACTTGGCAAAGCGCTCTGGCTTCCACTATCTGCACCATTTGCAAGGTTTCTCACACTGTAACAATATCTTTAGCTTTTAGAAGCTGAATATTTTAAATTCCTTACACAGATTGAAGACTAGGAAATAATTGTTGCTCTCTGTCCGTCTACACAATGATTTGTAAGGTCTTGACACTGCGCTTTCAACCTGAGCCCCCAGGAGTCTCTCAGCACTGCCTGGCAGCGTTCTCAGGCCCACAGCTAACAGAACGCAGGTGCTGCACCGCTTCAGAAACAAATCTGCACCAAGCACCCATGTCCTGTCCTAAACGCACATTCTGTTACCAGAGCCGAAACATTTCTCTTCAGAGGCAGCCAATAAGACACTACACAACTGCTATGAAAGCCATCTTATAAAAAAATATAAAAAGAAATTAGGGCAGGAGCCAAGCAAAGACTGGATAAGGGAAAAAGCACAAGAGAGCAGGTGCCTACTGCCCTGCTGCTTCTGCCACAGAAATGAGAGTTTGGAGAAGCAGCAAATCCAGTGGGACAAAACTGCCCAATAGTTGCTTTAGAAGGCAGTGCTCACAGAGCCAGGCTGGTGGAACCAAGCAGCCTCCAACTGCTGTGTTGCTCCTTCTAGCTCCAATGACTAACATTGCCATCCCTTAAACATCTCATTTCTCCAACAGCTTTTAAAAATACTACAGCATCAGAACAATAGCTAGTGTCCTGCAAAGAGGAGGGGAATCAACTCTTTGAAAGGGTTGACAACAACAGGACAAGGGGAAATGGTTTTAAGTTAAGGAAGGGGAGATTTAGGTTGGATGTCAGGG
>JAOWBP010004343.1:10965448-10981501 GCA_028571105.1 Tragopan temminckii | reverse complement strand
GAAATCTTTCTATGATACAAGGAAGGACAGGAGCCCAAACATTTATGCCATTTCCTCCTCTTTTTGAGAACTGTGAAAGAATACAGCAGTCAACCTCTTTTGTCTGAATATGTTATTGGGCTGAACAAGAAGGGCATGTTGCCATCTTCAACATAGGGCAATCAAGATTGATGTCAGCATAGTTCTTTTATGGTATTATTTATATCTGGGCTGTCAAATACAGAGGCCTGTGTCAGGGAACTGATGAACTTCCTTCTACACAAAAGAGAGAGCTGTCTTAGGGCAGCATGACGCTTTCTCCAGCTCTAGTAACTTCCCTCCTTAGGGAAATGGTGACTCAAGAAGTGAGTTCCGCATTCAAATAACAGGTTAAGAAAACATTTCTTCCCTTTCAGTTTTCAGTCTGAGGGAACACTCAAGATTCCCATTAAGCAGCTTTTGGAGCTTCACATAGAATATAGTAAATACTGTAGAATACGCAAGACAGAATTCCAGGTCTTCAAAACCTGTACATATACAAGAGAGAATTCCAGGTCTTCAAAAGTTCTCTTTTTCTACTATGCACATTCATATATCTGTGTATATGTAGACACATACGAGCACCAGTTTTACAGACCTTGTCTCCAAAATGCTTAAGCAATACTGTCACAAATATCACAGGTATGGTCTAGGTTGCTCTGCTATGATTCTTCATAGGGGAAGAGAACGTTTGTACCACAGAAGATTTCAGAGGCTCCAAATAAAATAAATCAAGAACACTGTACTGATAGGAACCAAAGTTCTATAAATATGGGGTTTGTTTATAGTAATGAAATAAAACCAGAATAAATTAAATGTCCTGGTGCAGCTGGCCTCTGTTTCCTTACAACCCCATCCTGCTCCAAGAGGAGTGTACCACTGACTGCTTCGGCTAGGGACCAAGAACTCAAGCAGAATATTATTACTTGCATTTCAAAGCTTTCTAAACACCAGTAACATTCTACAAGGCCAGATAGCTGTAAAAGTTCTCACGTCTTACAAAAAAGAATATTGGGAGCTTAAAGTTACAGGAATCTGACATATGAGATACCTCTTGTTCCCTTTGGTATCTTACTTAGGAAGTATGCCATTCCCAGGCCTGAAGAAAGGAAAGTAGAAAGTGAAGCAAAAGGATTTGTCCTGTGCCGTATGCAGAGCTAGAGGTTAGCCAGGATCCAATACTACAGCTCCTGAGTCTCAAACTTGTACTCATTCCTTCAGATAAAGTTTCTCACAATTAGAAAATGTTCTGTCAAAGAACCATTGTCTCCAAGAGCCTCAAGTTCTGCAATGTGTCAGCCACGCTCTTTATAGACAGAACTGAAAAACTAAAATAAGGACTTGAACGTCTATTTCACATGTAAATGATTTTCAGAAAATGAGACTGAAACAATTTGCACAATACACACACGCGGATGATTGAATTGAACCTGCTAACATGCAACAGCCAGCGCAATAACATTTAATGAGCATTTCTTTCCTTCTTTTTCTATCACTTTTTTCCTCCACTTACAGCTTTTAGAGTTAAAGCTAATCTACAGAGGGGAAGGAACTTCATAAAACAGCTATAACTTGAGGTATTGCTCTACCACATTCTTTGAATGGAGTTTGTTTCAACTACAGAATCGACAAAGACAAATGGGAATCCCTTGATGCTGTGCTCTCGAATGTATAGGTTCTAGAAGCATGCTCACGGGGTCAGCAACAGCCACTAGCAATAGTGCTCCAGTCATATGTTATCAGCTTCTCTATGAGCACATAGACCTGTCCTGATTCTTCCTCAGTCTGATTCATTACCAGAATCTTTCAGAAAAACTGCTGAGAGTTACTATCCAGATCACACTGAATTTCAGTGAAAGAGAAACTTTTTTTTCCTTGTGAAACCCTGGCATGCATGTTCTAGGGAACCATTCATACCCGGGAAAGCAACTTTCCCTGCAGCCCAGGGGGCAGCACAAAGGAAGCTGTGCCTGAACTCCCCGCTTAGGTCTGTGGGCAGATACCATGAGCTGGCAAGCTCTGATAACATAAGTAGTCAAATATTAGTCAGGAGAAGTGTTAGTGAAATAGATCCTAATTACCCAAAGATGTCAGATCTAACAGTCATAAAATGTCAGAGATAGTGCAGTGACGTTTGTGTGCAGATTTATTTTGACAGATATCTACCAGCTTTTACCTCTGCATTCAATAAGACTTCAAATCTCAGAAGCAGAAGCTGTGACACGGTGATAGCCTCAGCCAAATCGCACTGAAGAAAGCCTGCATTTCAGAAGTGCCATATTAAGATTGGACTCAATTTAGAGGGGGCATTTCAGTGTCTTTATTCCCTAGCCCTAGCATCAATCTCAACCTTTTAACCACACATTGCAGGTTGTTTGAGGGCACTTGAAAGAGAACAACAAAACAGCAAAAGAAAGTTAAAACAGAAGAAATTGTGTAGAAGATAAATAGGCCTTTTCCTGGTGGTGGAAAGAAATGCATCACAGAAATCTTAGCTTTGTCAGTGAGGATGCTAATAAACTAACAAAGATTCTTCCTTTTGTCAGAAAACCCACATCAGACTTAACGCATCACACATTCAGACACAGAAGGAATAACAATAAGAAGCAACCTAAAAAATAAGTTTGGTCAGTAGGAATATCTGAAGTCTGTCAGTCTGCTGGAAAGGAGGTGGCAGAAGCTAGGTTTAAAGAAAAGGCACTAACCTCATAGCACAGTTGTATAATGTGAAGGGCTGAAGGCACTGCATATGTCATGAAAATCCAGTGGAGATAGTGAGAACATCTGAGACACTCCAGAAAAAGAAGATGTCTAGAGATGGATTACACAAGAAACGGGCAAAGCAGTCAAAAAGTCTTTATGAGAAATAACCAGTTACTGTATGCATAGAAACACATTGCCCAGGCAACCAAATTCAGACCAGACTGAAATGTCACCAAATGGAGTGTGGTAGGAACATACATTGGTCACTCTGAAAGTAATGCCTCCTATTTATTCCCATGGAAACTACAATAGATACAAAGAATGCAATAACACTGTTCGATAGAGCACATTCTCAGCTACAAAACATTACTTTTCAACATAGTCATCACTATTAGTTCTGCTTTTTTACCAGCAATGAATAAGAGCTGCATGCTGCACTCGTAAAGATCTACACCAGACGAGGTGATCCACTACCACTGTTGCTTCTGCTGAATGCACCATTCACTCCTCACTGAGCTCACATCCATTTGTCGGTATCCATAAGTGTTAAGCAAGCATCAATGAATGTTAATGGGTGGCATTTTTTATTTTTTTTCCCACATGGAGGAAATCTGTTCCACCCCTCTGCTTCATGTACACTTCCATGTCAGACACTATTGTGTCAGACTGCCCCTCTGCTGCCACATGACAACAGAATGTAGTGGGGTATTGATGGGAAGGTTCAGCCTTTACTGCCATACCGACATCTGCCTCTGATCTCATGGGTCAACATAATAAAAACAGGAGGCATTACTTCTGGAGCAGCCTTTGCGTAAGAAGTCATGGCCCCTATCTTCAAGTATTTGTACTTCCTCATATAAGGAGTTCACAACTGTTGAGTCGGTAGGATTGTTTAATGCTCTATTTTTGTTTTTGTTGTTTTTTCTTTTTTTTTTTTTTTTTTGTTTGTTTGCATTCCTGTATCTCTCAAACGTGACACCGATTATTTATGAGCATTTTTACTCATATGGCAGTATAAATATATACTGCTTTCTGTATCCTTGGTTACAAACTGGTAAGGCAAACTGATTATATATCAGTTCTAGCAGTAGGAACTTCAGCATATTTAAGGTATCTCATTTTTCTCACTTAATTCTGCAAATTTTGTAAGACTAGCAAATTACAATGATAAATTGTTGTGTGGAATAATCTTCCTTGCTCTCCCTAATCTCTTTGTCTCCACAGAGTCTATAATTTAATGGAGCAGGATGCTTCAAGATGTTGCCAAGGCCATTATCTCTAGTTGTATTAATAAACTTGCCCTCAGGACACACCCGTATTAACACTACCACATGCACAGAGTATAAGACCTGCTTGACACAGAAGGCACACAAAATGCCTTAGCACCCACAGGCAACATCTCAAAGTACTATGCAACAAAACCAGGCAGGGCATCGCAAACGCAGACATACGCACATGCAAAAAAACCCTTTCTGATGCACAAGAAAGCAGGTTGTGCAACTTATTTGCCAAGCTGTAAGTTTCCTCAAGCAAACAAGTCAGCAGGAAACTCTTCAAACAAGCCAGAGCTGGCCACACAGAATATGTCTACTGCAAAGTAACCCCTCCCTTTAGTTGTTAGCTTCCATAATGGGACAAACCCTGGCCAGAGGGCTTGAGGAATAGGAAGGCAGTAACAGAAGATTTCAAGCTTCAGCCCATGAAATATCATAGGGAAGACTTCCTACCAGAGCACAGAAACAAAACAAAACAAAACAAACAACAACAGAAAACAAAAACAAAGTCTGTAACCAGTAACAACTCTTGCAGTAGATATTAGGATCTAAAAGCATAGAACAGTGCAGTGAGACAGTCTTCCCAAAAAAGTATAGAACTTCTTTATCAACTGTGACTTCCCTCAGGAATTTGCAAATGCACTGCAGATTGATATTGTTATACATACAATCATCAGGGCACTGAGTTCCTGGTACCTTGTATCCAATCTGCTTGCCACCAACATGCTTTCTGGGTACCACAGAAGGAAGAGATGACATTGGTCAACTATAATGAAACCTACCAGGGGAAAACAACTGATTTCTGCTATACATTTTTGACCCATGTTGCAGTTTGAATTTTTATTCTCTGAAAACACTACAGAAAACAGATTCGACCATCATAGTGCCTTTCTAGCATTATATTCCCACTCTATCCTACTGTATTTACAGACACATATATTAAGCCAGCCTTGGCTTTAGCTAAGAGCAGGCTGATTTGCAAACACTCAAGATCTTTCAGCTTCTTTCCTTGTTTTTCTGATAGTCGAGTCGGTTCCCCTTGCTGGCTATTAAACATACCCACTAATTCATATCAGAACACCTTACCTCTTTTTGATGCCTTCTGGAACGTGTGGTCTACTAAACCAGTGGAGGAGACGACAATGATTTTTCACAACTGCTTCATGCTCCCTTCACAGAGCATCTTCTGCCATTTGAGTAGATCGCAGTAACCCAGTGCAACAGAAGCAAAAGAAGATATCAGGCAGTTTTTCACATTCACACTACTGAATTCAGCAATGACAGTGATCTCTCTGCCATCTTATATCTCTGTGCTTCTTTCCTTTTGTCTCTGGCTATTTCATCTCTGTATACTTTAGCATCCAATCATCCATTCTACCCTTCGTTTCCAAGATGTTGTCCACTTAAGAACACCTACTAGCAATGACGGAAGAAAGAAAAGTGTTGTGAATCTCAAGTTAGACTAACAGAGAGACGTGCTGATGTCACCCTGTCTCCTTGAGCTGTAAGATTTAGCCTGGTTTATTATTAATACATAAGTCCCATACCCATCGTATGTCTCCCACTGCCTTCACTTTATCCTATAACAGACAGAGCTGCAGATAAATTCTTTTTCTCTCAGAAATCCATCACACTAGACACTGAAGAGTTGGAGCAAGGAAATATATTAAAATAAATGAGTTTTGTTCTTTGTTTCTGTCTGGCAAAGGAAGTATTCTCCATACCATGCCATTTCAAGGCCTTTCTTTGAAAATCCTTCCTCTTCTTTAAATAACAAGGGGTAGCAGTCAAGGGAAAGCACGGGCTACTTGATCCATTGTTTGGCCCCCAGCCAGGTACTGCTGGCCCCTCTTTCCCTCTCTGCCACCCGTTTTTCTATCGTTCCTGTAATTTGGGGAGATTAAGATGTATAGCCTGTAAATTGGCTAAACTTTTCCAGGCTGCTTTAATGAGACTTCATATAATAGAGTTGGCTTTTTTTCCCTTTTTTTTTTTTTTCTCTCTTTTTTTTAATATTTTCCTTAACGTGACCCATATGGAAATAAAAAGATATATTTTTTAATGTATGCTAGATTATGGCCGACATTTTCCCCAAATTAAAATCCATGCTTCAGCAGCAGCATACATTTTCAATGATGTCAAATATATTTTTTCAGCCAACTGGCTGGGGTCACCGTTATAACTCAAAGTTTAAGTGTGCTGGATAATCAGTAGAACATGTGAGCCTCTGTGGGGCACTGTGGTTGCCTCGGCACAGCAGCACTCTCCTGCTAAGGAGTACACTGGACCTATTCTACTCTCAGGCAATCAGAGAGGCAGCACAGGGTAGTGCAAAGCTCTGCCTCCAATGGGCTGACAACCACATGGCTCACAACAGGAACCATGTGGCACAGGGCTACGTCAACATCAAGATCCCCCAGCAGAGATGACCAGAATGCAAGCATCGTGCTCAGCAACAGACTGAACTTACAGACTGAGCTAATAATGCCAGGCATCTCCCTCTTGACAGATGAGATGCCCTTCACTTAGGGATGCCATTCAAGGCTTGTCAGCCATTGGTGTTACTATTCAGTTGGAAATAATTCCCCATGGAAGCAGCCAGCGACTGTTCTTAGTGTGTTACAGCATGTACACTTCTAAGTACTGACTTCCCTGATATTTCTTACCTTAAAAATACAAATAAAGTTGGAAAATTGGTTACAGATTAGCAAATGCTTGGTCCCAACTAATAACGTTCCTTAAAAGAACACATGCAGCCTGCAATTATGCAAGAATCAGTATTTAAGCGAAATTCTTTTACCATATCTGGGTAGTCTAAATTCAAACAGATTGGAAAAATATTTACCGAATGTAAGAGCAAAAGAGGAAACTGTAACAGTTTTGTTACGGATATTGATTTTCTATTTAAACTGCTCTTTTCATTAGAAAAGCACTTAATAACAAAGCCTTGTTGATTTGGAAGCACAGATGAAACATCAGGCTTTCAAGTGATTTTGCTTTAATATTTTCACGTTATAGCTTGCCATCAAAGATTGCATTATCATCCTGTCCAGTCAAAAATTCCGGTTTCCAACAAAAGCATGTTCATTCAGCTTTCCAAAACAATGTGTTCTGACTAATTTCAGAGCTCACACAAGAACACAAATGATGTTTTAGGATAGAAAACAAAGACCTTGTCCATAGCAAAGAGTGTGGATGTTTCCATTGGCTGGCGTAGAGACAGTTGCCCCAGTAACCCCAGAATGGATGCATTTCAAATAGGAAAAACCCACCATTTTGCTTACAGTGTTTATTTTGAAGAGTGGAAAATTCTTATCAACTATAGCAACAAATGCTTCTCTCATAATGGAAGTGACCCCACTCAGAAGATTAAGCGTGTCAGCTCTGTTGGGTTATTTACAGTGACAAGCCCTCTGCAGTTAATGCATAAACACCCACCAAAACTTGACTGACAGCTGAAGTGGCAGATAATTTAGGCATGAGGGATGATGTTACCACAACCCGGATTTGAAGAGGTTATGTGATATGTGCCAGGCTTCTCCTGACAATACATTTGTTGTCACACCTGCCTTGCCCAACCCCTACAACTTACCACCAGTGCTGTGTTTCTCTCACCTGACATCTGCTGAGTAATGTTTCATCACGTGAAATATTCATTTCCCACCTGTGTCTCACAGGCAAGAAGCCCCTGGAGCCCTGCTCTACTGCTGCACAGCCCCACAAAAAGTGAGCTACCACCAGGCAGCTGCAACAGGAGCACTCAATGGAGCTCAACCAGGTAGGGGACCTGCCAGCCCTGCAGGCAGGGAGGTGCCATCAAGAGCTGTAGCCTGTTGATACAAGCTGGAAAAGAGGAAAAGAGAGAGTTAGGTAAAGGACTTGGGGGTACTGGTGGATGGCAGCTGGACACAAGCCAGCAATGTGCCCTCACAGCCAAGAGAGCCGACTGTATCCTGGGCTGCATCCAAAGCAGTGCAGTCAGCAGGGTGAGGGAGGGGATCTGCCCCTCTGCTGTGTGCTGTGAGACCTCACCTAGAGTGCTGCGTCCAGATGGGGCGTGCTCAGTGCAGGAGAGACATGGAGCTGTTGGAGCACGGCCAGAGAGGGGCCACAAAAACGAATGGAACACCTCTCTATGAGGACAGACTGACAGCTGGGGCTGGAGAAGAGAAGGCTCCAGGGAGACCTGAGAGCTGCCTTCAGTATCTAAAGGGGGTGTAAGAAGGAAGGGGACAGTTTTGCAGGATCCGTTGTGAAATGACAAGGGGAAGTGGTTTCAAACTAAAAGAAGGGAGATTTAGACCGGATATAATGAAAAGGTTTTTTGTGATAAAGGCGGTGAGGCACTGGCACAGGTTGCCCAAAGAGGTTATGAGTGCCTCGTCCCTGCAGACAGCCAAGGTCAGGCTGGACGGGGCTCTGAGCACCTGATCAGCTGCAGGTGTCCCCGTTTGTTGCAGGGCAGTTGGATTAGATGGCCTTTAAGGGATCCTTCCAGCTTAAACAGCCCTATGATACCATGATTCTATGATTCCATGATTCTGAAGCAGTTTTGTACCACAACACTGAATACATGAAGTGAAACCGGGGAGCAAAACATCACCTCATGGGTGTCCAACCTCTTGGCATGCCTGGGCCACATTGAGGGAAGAGGCTGCGTAGTTGCTCCGAAAGTAATGCCTTCTATTTGTTTCCATGGAAACTAAAACCGATGAAAAGAGAACAATAACATTATTTGAAAGGGCACATTCTCAGCTACAGAACACTGTTTTCCAACATATTCACCACCTTTAGCTATGCATTTTTGCCAGAAATGAATAAAAGCCTGAATACCATGCTTCCATGTCAGATACCATTTTGTCAGACTGCCCATCTGCTGCCATCTGCCACATGGCAACAAAACACAATGGGATTGGTAGGAAGGCTCAGCCTCTACTGTCGCACCATCAACATTCACCTCTGATATTGTGGGCCAACATAATAAAATAGGATACATTGCTTTCAGAGCAATCCTTGTAAAATATATGATATAGTTAATGTGTATAAGTAACAAAACTTATTTTAATACTTAATATTTTTTATTAAAAATAAAGAAAAGAACAAAAATGTAAAACTAGTCAGATATTTCACCTTGCTTTTGTGAAATAATGCTTCAGTCCGGTTCAATGGAAGAGGCTGCAATTCTTGGCAAGTTCTCAAGGTGCTCATCAGAAATTTCTGATGAAATTTTATTCTTCCTGTGTTTCATCCTTGACAATAATTGTTCATAAATGGGCACATGCCACAAAGCGATGACATGGATAAGACATGATTTTGAAGTGAATGATATTTTCTCTGGTAAGACAGGTCTTATTAAAGTCTGGTAGAGAGACAATCCGATTTTTGAGTTGGATACCTGAAAGCCAAGAAGCAGTGTTCCAACCACTTGTCTGGATGAGCTGATGTAGAAGATTGAGAATGGCTGATATGGATTATGATACAAAACATTGTTCTCAGCATTGTAAAACAAAAATACTTTGAAAGGCCCAGAATATTGCTGCTACTCAGCAGAAGAACGATGCTACCTATCAGCTGAAATATGTTTTTGCTATCCTAGCAATATACGAGTAACCCTAGGACTTAATCAATCTCTGAAAGTCACAATTGCAAGGAACACAATCCTTTTTTGTATCATAATATCAAACTGTTTTACTTGGCTAGATGAAATCTAGTATGTTACCATGAAGCAGATTTCTAAGACTTCTTCAGTTCTGAGTGGGCTAGAGGGAGTTCCCTAACACATCCAACCACTTGATTTCAACTTATTTCACTATGTGTGATATTTGGAAGTGAGCTTCCTGAAGCAATACAGGGAAAGAGATGCTGTAAGCGTGAGAATAGAGTACAGTTTTGTCAACATATCTGATTTTTGAGTCACTCATTTGGCTGCAGAAATATGTAACTTCTGCAGATACTCAGAGCCAACTGCAAATAATAGTACTTGTATGAAAGAATTCCCACTCCCAGTAGATAATTTCTTTCAGTATGTACAGTACTGTCTTCCTCACCACTGGGTATGTTATTCTGTATTGCTACAGATTGTCACCAAATATTGAAATTAAACAGTTTTCAGTGACAGAGAATGACTAGATCTGTAGAATTGGGTCCAAGATGGAATATAGCAATGGGCAGGAGCAGCATTCATTCACAGTTTAAATAGAGCATTGATATGTATGTTATTCTGGTCATCAAAATGTTTTACACTGTGCAAAAGTAACAAAGACATGAACTTCGTAGCTAAATCTCCTCATTCCATAAATAAAACAAGAAATTCCTTCTGAACTTAAAAAAAAATTCGTACTGTTTTTCTCAAATCATATATACATGTTACATATCTTCAGGCTTCACTTGGAAAGTGAAGGATGGAATAGAACTAAAAGCCAAAGAATGATACCTCTGAATTGATAAAGATTCAGATATACCAGAAATCTCACGAAAAGAATGTGAGTTATGTGGGTTCCAGAGAGTGCTCTCAACCAAAGATGTCCAGAGAAATACCCAAAGTCATCCAAGTGGGATAGAGAAAACGTGAAGAGGAGTTAAGATTTTTTAAGAGATTTGGAGATGCTGAACAAGATAAAACTCCAACTGGTAATGGGAAAAAAAAGAAAAAGAGAGAGAGAGATATCAAAGTTCTTGTTTTTGCCATTAACAATAGATATTACCCTCATTTGGCTAATGATATATAGAGAAAGGTACAGAGGACTTCTGAAAACTCAGACATGAGAACTGAATTTCTGCACTCTTTTAAGGTTGCCCAGGCAACGGGTGGATCAAAATCTCATCTACTGTCTGATACAGCTGAGTTCAGCCATACAGCCATATATCAGAAACTTTCATCTAGCTGCCAGGACGTCCATAGTGTGAAAGCAAGTAGCATAGGCTCATGCCACCTGCATACCGGTGTAGAACAAGTGCTGCAGAGCCATTGCAGCACAATGCACTCTTGTTTCCCATTTAGGTACTCTGCAGTGTACCTGTACAATTATTTCAAATGGTCATCCAACACTAGTAAGTGTTTTGTTTTTTCAAAAAATGGATCTAATGTCCATTGTGGCACTTCAGGAATGAAAACAGCTGAAGCCAAGCTAGAAAAAAGGCTATTATTAAATGAACAAGTATCATTTCTAGTGGACAACTGTAATAACTTCTAGTTACAGGGCTGTGGAGAAACTGACAGCATCGTTTCTTTCGGATACGATGATGTCACAGGGCACAGCTCCGGTCTGTTGACTGAAGGAGATTTTGTATTCCCATGTATCTTATCATCAGCACTTTCCAATCAATTTTATCCTTTTGAGGAAGGGAAGTGAGAGTTGGAGGTTGGGTTTTTATTAGACACAGCTGGTCTGAGGGACGTCATTTGTTCCTAAAGCAAGGGCTGTCTTTCATGAAACTGTTAGCAATAAGGGCAGACGGTGGGCAGGGGGAATCACTAGAAGTAGTTTCAACAGCCGGGGGTCAAATTATAGAGAAAAGTGGAGAGAAGTGAAATTTATAATCTATAATTTGAAACCAAAATAAGAATGAGACAAGCTTATTTGAAGGACTGAAAGGAAAAGGATGTGATATATGGCCTGATACTGCCAAGCAAAATGAACACTGCCATTGCGCTATTACTTTGTGGACAATCCAAAAAACCAAAAGGACCAATTAAGGCTGTCTCCGTGGAAATCTAATTAGGTCATACAAACAATCCTCATTGTTAATATGACCCTTAAACTGTACATGGACACTTTAAGAAGTCTGTAACAGATATACAAAAGATTGCGATCCATGAACGGAATAAGAATTGAATTAGTGAGGAGTAACAGATTAGGACCTGCTGTAGAGGAAAGTCTACAAAGAAAGGAACTAAAGAAATGGGAGTGGAACGTGAGAGCCAAATTATTCCCCAGATATTACACTGTCATATTATGGGAGGACTCTGAATCTTCTTCGCTTGCTTTAACTTAAGGGAGTGGAGAAGAGAAATTGGTAGGAAACAACGCATTTTGGGGAAAAAATGAAAGCGCTTCCAAATATAACAATGTGGGAAATATCACGTTAAAACCATGTGCTTGCCTGGATAGAGTCCTGACATCAGTAGTTGCACGTAACATCCTAGTGAAGGAGTTATAAAGGAAGCATCAGTCTAAATTAAAAGTAGACCAGTGGGACTGCTGCTGGCTTCAGGACATCATACAAGAAATGCGCCAATAGTATGTGGATCCTCACACACTGCCAACTGTACTGGTTAAGATAACAGCAGCACAGTGGGACCTATCCATCTTCATACTGAAATTGTTGTCCATCTTTATTCTCATTTGCTTCTCTTCATTCCAGGCTCCCAGGTGGCATGAAAATTATCTGCTTACTGTTCCTATTAAGTCCTAATGATGTTGTGGCTTACTCCACGACAGAGAACTCCACACCTGCACTTATGATAACTAAATGTTGAGCAAAATTTCTTTGAATATAACCTAGAACGTTGAAGTAATTGTGGATTTAAACATAGTGAGATACTGTATAGGCCACTGATGTTCAAGTTATATAGCACTGTATCTACAGAGAGGGAATATTATATAGGAATAATTTTAGAAATCACACACTGAATCATAGAATCATAGAATCACTCAGGTTGGAAAAGACCTTAAAGATCATCAGTGGTACAGTTTATAACATATTGGGGATGCACTGCTTTGTAACCAGTGAGGGTACAGTATTCACAATACCTGAGCCATGTAACTAACCCACTTTGGGTAAATTTACAGATGGGATATTCACAAAAGGAGAGTTGTGAGCTATTTGCAGTGAAGAATAATGCACCCCAACATTTACAAGTAACAATGCAGAATGTAATATTTCAGAATGGCACAATCACTTACAAATAGCTCACTACTAGAAAGGACCTAATTCAGAACTTAAAGTCATACAGAGTCTTCCTATAGACTTCAAGTCCCTCTGATTCAGATCCCCAAAGAGTCAAAACTTGAGAAATACTTTAGGCACTTCAGTCGGCATATGCATTCTAATCCAGCAATGCAGAGGTCCTCCTGCCTTTATTAATAGTATTTGAACTATTCAGTACCCATACAAGAGAGGAAATACAGTGCTTCGTTTATTCTGTGTTGAATAACTTCCTGATGATTTTGTGCGAGGAACCTATAGTTCAGCCCACATCAAAACAGCATCACTCTCTGCCCAATTCCTTCACTCACCATCAAGGAACATTCCAAGTCTATCTGTCCTGTGGAAGGAGATGGATTAGAAGAACTGTTAGGATTATTTTCTACCTTGCTGTCTGTGATTCTTTCAACTCATTACCTTAGATAGATTTCACCAATATCTGTTGCCTTAGAACAAAAAGCAAAGATTGAACACTGCCGTTCTCAGGAGGAGGCTGTGAATTTTAGAAGCAGATCTGAAAACTGCCTCAGTAATGGTGGGTACATGAGGCAGTATTTCTTTAAACTTAACTACTTCTGAGCAATGTTTTATAGAAAAATTTCCTAATTGTGGAGTATTTTCTTTATTCACAAATCTGTCATTTGTATATACTAAGGAAAGAAAGAGTTTTATGGGAGTTCAACTTGCCATAACTGAACTGCATTTCATTTTGGGTGGAGAAAGAACTTGTTTACAGTAGATTTTTGCCTGTTGCAAATAAAACTGCAAAAGTTTACTAGCAGGGGTTTATAGAAGGCCAAAATTATAAGGACAAAAGCTATTTCCAAGCATTTATTAAAATGAAGCAATACATACGCCAATTATACTCAGACACCCTGTATATCAGCAGGTGCCATCGCACATAGGAAACCGCAGGCAATGATTTGGTTGCACATAACTGAATTGATACGCTATTTTGCTGGCCCCTATGACATCATCATTGCTGGATGGCTCTTTAGAATAAATAACCTCTTCCACATGTCCTTAAGCACATGGCTCCTGAAATAAATTTCGGTTGCTGTAAGGCTCAAGGACGTCCTAAATCACCTTGGGCTAATAAGCAGCAGAAATAGAGGAGGAGGGGATCCCAGTTTTGTTTTCGTTATTCCATCAGAAATATTTCAGATGAAGTCATTGGTAAATGCACTAGATAAAATGCAGGGCAATTGAGAAAAAAAATGTGAGGGTGGGAGCAGTGCTCATGTCAGATGTACATATGAAAATCTGTGAGGCACAGTGAGGCAATTTGTGTATTCCAGAGCTTTTCTTGGAATCATGGCAGCTTTCAAGAGAGGCTGAAGTTCAATAACTGTTTAAAGTGCATCTCTGTTGGTCAGGCATCTCTGTGAGATCTGTGCTAAGAGAAATTCTTTAGAATAGAGAGAAAGTTGAATTCTGGTATTTGGACCTAATCCACAACTCTGGAATATAAATGGTACTTCAGTCTCACGCTCTCTCTCTGAACAGATAAAACTGAGAAGGCCTGAATAGATCTGCTATGATTAAATAATAAAGAGCTGCCGATTTAATTAGAAGTTTCAAGATCAGTTACTTGCTCTTTCAGAAACTAGCATGAAGATAAGCCCTTACTGAGTTTATGCTGATGTCTTCTAGAAGACTTCAGTTGATCTATTCCAACACTGTCTTTGCTTACCGGTCTGTACAGCAGAGAAACTGTCTCTTGAGATAACTTGTAGCACAATTCATATAGCATGACCTGTCATGGTAACAAACGATAGGCACTATCCAAGATACTCAGCTTGCTTTTCACCAAATTTCTGAAATTTTTGGATGTGGTTTCTAGCCACGCACATGTGATGCACTGTACAGAATAATTAGGTTGGACTCCCTAGAAGTTTGTGAAGTTTGAATTTGAACGTGACTACTGATCAAAGTCTTTTACTACTCCTCATAGCAGCACAAAATAGATCTCTCCCCACTTAAATCCAGAACTTCTGGACGTTAAAAAGAGGGGGAAACTCTTTGGTAGAATTTCCAGAAACCTACTGCTCTCTAGAAGTTCTAACAATTCACTTCTTATCATCATGTTCACTTTAGGTATTGAATCTGAATTGCGGAGCTCTATATGTTGGTTAGATTCTGGAAAGCTAAACATCTCATTCTCTTTACTGTAGTACTCTTAGGTCCAGAAGAACTCTTAAAATGCACAGATAGAGGTGCCTTCAGGCTGGAAGAACAGTCTTTTCATTTGGAATTGGCTTCATGCTTGGCCAGAGAACTCAAATGCATTAGGACAGAAGAAGAGGTAAATCCTTTTTAACCTGGAAAGAGTTGTTCTGATGATGATGGACCTCATTTTGCTAATAAAATTGAATTTGTGAAGATCAAGGGTGATGAACGTGTTGTCGGGAGTCACTGTTTATAACTGTGTAACCTGCTGCTATAATTGATCAAATTGACAGTGAACCTTATGGCCTTCATGTCAAAAGAGATGTACTGTTTTCCCAAAACGAGTTAAAACCTTGCTGTACAAGGAGGGATGAAAATGCATTTATTTTTATCCAGGCATGTATATCCTTACTGCATTTTAAATATTATTTCATGCTACTGCAATGACATAAAATTAAAACTGCTGGATGGTACACGGCTAGATATTTACACTTAATTTGTTTGCTCCCGTACCATATTTTCTCTGTCCTGCATACGCAGTAGTTTTGGAAGTTTGACAGGACTCACCAGAAGAGTAGGGGGATCTGCAGTAGCATTCACTTGTTTTGTGTATCCCTCTGCTGCTTTTCTAACAGGTGATGATTTGCCTCTCTAGGTTGACCTCACACAGACATTCCACTTGATTCAGTGTCATAAACATCCTGAATGTCACCTCGTCACCTGCAAAAGAGATAACTTTACATAAACTCAGTCTTGGCTTTTCAACCCTTTCCCCACTGTCTCTAAATGCCTGTAGTGGAATACTACCATATGACTTCAGTCTGCCCAGGAAGGTGGATAGCTGCACAGGAGCAAAGACACACAAACTCTTTGGTCAGTAGGCAAGAAGAAAGGGGCGAGTGTAATCACACAGGTGTTGGTAAATTGTAGTTACACACAGAATGTACAAAGACAAGGGATT
>JAOWBP010004343.1:10953418-10965348 GCA_028571105.1 Tragopan temminckii | reverse complement strand
GATTGCATCCCTTTATGTACATCCCTGCCATTGCATAGCAGTTCCCCACAGTCCAGTATTTTCCCTTGTCCTTTGTTCAACACTGTCTTAAATAGTCCAAACAGCGTGGTTTCACAAATTCCTTGCAAAGTTCACTTATCATCTGACATTTCATCCCACCACTATTCACTAAACAGCGCCAGAGGAGCTGAGGCAATATCTTCCATGAGTTGTTAGTTGGATGCTGGAGTGTTCCACTTACCCACCGCATCCTGGGCAGCTGTCAAAGGTGGAGGTAGTTGGAAAGCAGTGAAGGAGAAACTGGAGGGGAGCACCTGGCATGGTGAGATCACACTAGTAATAGCTGGTTTAAAATTTCTGTTAGTGATGGGCGGTTGAGAGACACTTGACATTTTTATCACAGGATAGTGGAGCACATGGTAATTTCACTGTTAAATACATGGTGGCATGTGCTTGCATTTTACTGGTGTTTTTCTATCTATTTGAGCACTTATCTGCCACATTTCCCTGAACGCAATGACTTGGTTCATGAAATTGCTTTGCACTTGTTGTCTTTCAGCCTTAATGCCACATTGCAATAGAAACTCAGTAGGAAGGAATTCCATTTATGTGTCCCATCTCTAAAAACATACTCTCAGAGACTGGATGTTTTAAAATACGTGAATAGCATAGGAGTTTGAGGAACAGTCCACTGAGTAGCCATCTCAGAGAAAAAAAACTTTCTTTCAGGTACTTAGGCCTTCGGTGAGCATTTCATCAATTATTTGCTATGTGGAAACAGTTCTCCCTGATCCTGAATCTAAATCCCCCATCCTCTGCCTCACCCCCTACATTCATAGAGCATCCCCATATTTACAGATCTTGTCAAAGTGACATCGCACTGTTATTGTGTCTGTCACAAAGTAGATATTGCCACATTGCAGCCTTTCAGCTTCATGTAGGAACTGCACTGCCTGAGAAAACTATGTTTGCCATTGTTTCTATCTGTATGTATTCACATCGCACACCTTATGGACTATATAACAGGATAACTATCAGTGACACAGTGGTGCTTTGGATACCCTCATCAGAACTAGGCAGAGGTTTCATCTTCACATTTTAAGAGCTCCCAGCTTGGTTGGATCTGTATTATGAAGATTCCAAGCTACATTCTACTGTCGTAACATGCTTGAAATGATACATGCAGGATACCTACCCTTGACATTAAATCTCACAAGAGAGGGACCTTGATGATCATTTCCCAGAAGCACTAAAAGATGCATGCATCAGGCCAGATTTTGGTAAGACTTAACTTGTTCCACAACCAGTAAAGGTCTCATGCAGTAAATTTTAAGTATGCCCTTTAAGATTACTCTCAAGATTATTAGCATGTGAAAAAGTCTGTACGCGTTTCCATGCGTGCTGCCTGATGCATTGAAGCAACTGGGTTAGTAGATGACCGCTGTGTACTCTCTGACCTCCCAAGAAGAGAACCCAACTGAGTCTCTGACAAGCCTTGTCCTTCACACCCTTGAGACCTTGCTATAAGCACTGTTCCTGCAGAGCAGTCAGGGCAGCAAGAGGAAGGCTAGGATAGAGGACAGCAAGTCCAGGGAAGTTTAGTTTAGCAGGCTATAAATCCCCCTTCCCCTCCTCCCCTCTTTATTGCCTGTCTTTGGAAAACACAATCCGATATAAACCAGAGAGAGTGGAAGCAGGGCAATAAAACTGTACGGCAGGAGCACCGAGTGTCGCAGGGGTGTTATATTACTGACATTCCAAGTGGCTGATGTCAGGCAGTGAGCACTAGGGCCCACAAGCCACCAAGGCAATGATATTTCCCAACTGTCCATTGCAGCCCTCTGACATCCCTTCTGCTCAGATCTCTTCTTTGCCGTTATGCCATTCATCTCTTCTGCCCTTCGCTACTTCTGCATCCCTGAATTATGGCTTGAAGGGCTGGACTGCAACATTTTGAGTCAAGATGTTCTTGAAACACAGTGTGATGTCTGGTCTGTCTGTCACATGATCAGCAATGACAATCAGACAAAGATTATTTCTTAAAATTCACATGGCTGGCTCAAAGTCTATTTACACACTTGCTTACTATTTGAAAAAATAATTCACATGAATCTAACTCATTTTATATAGGGCCAAAAATGATAAGCTGTTCTGAGTGCATTACACAAGGTCTTTAATGAGCGATAGCTTTCATAGGACAGGCTCCTTCCAGCTATCTTTGAGACAGCAAAAATTATGCACTTAAGGAAGACAGTGTTTCCAATTGTCTCTCACAAAATTTGCTGTGAAAAATTGAAGAAAGATGCTTAACCACAAGGCATGAGATATAAGTATTGCTCAGAAACCCAGACCTATTTATATTCATAAGAACTTGCACCAGTCTGGGCTCTTGGGGTTAGGTTTTCCTCTTCAATTGTCTGACAGTTAGGTCTTTGCTATTAACTAACTGGCAAAGCTCCCCATGTAACTGCTAGAATGTAGGAAACATCTCTAAAAAACAATTCATCCTGCTTTTCTCAGAATATGGTTGCGCAACCAAAATAAAGCCTTCCTAAGTCAGATACAGCCATTCTTCTGTAACTGATCTTTTTCCCATCTCTTGCTGTTATTGTTCAGATTTTGTTTTGGTTGGATCAGTTTCTTGACACAATTCGTTACACGGCTGTATGAAAGCCTGCTGGCACAAGGGAGATGGCAAAGCATGCAGCTAGGGACAAGGGAATACAAGGTGAACTTTATTGTGAACAGCTTGCTCTTGGAGTTGACGTAAAGCAATCGTATAATGGCAGCCTCAAAGATGCATGATGGTTTTATTATGGTAGAATCAATAAAGTTGGAAAAGACCTCGAAGACATCTAGTCCAACCATCAACTCATCTTCTAGGGCTGCGTGTCTCTTTTCATTGGCTAGGCCTAGACTGCAAAGTTAGACTAGAACCCTAACATTAGACAGCAAGGGCAGTTGAAGTAAATCCTACCATTATTGATCATTTAAAGTATATCCCAGTTCTGAGGAGTGCTCAGCAGCACCAGTAGTCTCATAAAAGCAGAAAACTGAATGTATGTTCAGATGCCTCTTCCCTGCTCTAGGTTCTGAGCCATCTTATTAATATGGCCTATGCACTCTGTGGTAATTTATGAACATGTCGGGAAAAAATAAGCAAATTAACTTTTGAAGTGGACTAATTAAAGTGTAGTAAATCCCTATGTAGACACTCTTGCTTAGTATTGAAGAGGACCTAATTCAGGCCAGCCTAATTTATTTTGAATTGAAGTAAAACAAATCAAATAAAGGTTGCTTTAATCCTAAATGAGAGTGCCTGTGCAGGCGGGTGGAGGGGGCTTAACGCTATTCAGAATTTAATAGTATTTGATAGCAATTACTTATAACAGAATAATCTCCTTTATGAGTTTTTTGGACCCTCCTCTAGCATTCAGTCTTATTGTGCAACTCTTTGTTAAATTATATTGAATAAAGATAACACTGAGAGTTAACATCCAGAGGGTTTTGCATACACAGGATGCGGAGGCTTACAGTGACCAAGGCAGCAGGAAAAGAACATTTGACCATCTCGTTGTTGTTGAATCTCTACTGGGTTTTACATTCCTTATTTCTGTGCATTTCTGCAAGTCTGTGTGGCACTAGTTTTTAGTTCTGAGCATTTTGGTACAAATGAACACACGACTTTTAATGAAAAGCTTTTAGATTAATGGTTGAGTTTCCTGATATACAGATGAGGGAAGTCCTCTTCCGTTCACTTCTCCATATCCATGTATATTTAATGAACTGAATATAATCCTATTTTGTACTAATATATAACACTTAATCCTGTCATCTCCAAATGCCTTTTTAATGTCAATGAACAAAGCTCCCCCGCCGATCCTGGGAAAATTAGATAAGTGCCACTGTCCCAGTTTTACAGATAGGAAATACAGGATCCTAAGAAGTGAATCGCCTTGCCTGTGGTCACGCACGAGGAGAGAATGACTGCATGGAATAAAGCAAATGCATCTAAATCCCTGCCTTGTGATTCAGTCACAGGACTGTCCTTTTCTATTGTTTTATAATAAGCTTTTATTCCTCTACTTCCCTTTCCAGAAATTCTGCTGTCAATAAAAGCCTTCTTGCAGTAGCCACATTGTCTGGCGCTATCTGGTACGAAAGATGGAGAAGTTACTGGTCATATGGTTTAGGGCTGCCCTGGCCCTTCAGTGTGGGCTCTTTCTGCTCCTAATCCATTGTATTAGCTTCTGGCAATTCAAGCACCGTCTACTGAATTGCTAGGGGTGAAAGGTCAATGCATTAAGCATAGCAGATTAATACACTGCAGTAAATCCCAGAACCAGCACTTTAAGGAGCCAGTAATATTTCACACGTGATTGTTCTACCAATTGATTGCACCATCTTGTGAGTGCGTGTGTGTGTGTATTTCTTTTACTCCATTTACGAGCTTTCCCAAGCTCCCCTGTTTAGTGGAGATTGCTGTGTCCCACACTGGTTGCACTTTGATCAGGGAAATTCAATACCTGAGGTCTGGGCTTTATAGGAAAGCAAGGTCCAGATTAAGGGAATTAGCCACAGTATATCACAACTAATAAAAGAGTGATTGAGCCCCACCACAGTGCTGCCCCAGGGGACAGGAGGAAAAAGGGGAGGGGGGCACTGTTAGCAGAGAAGGGGGAGGAAGGCTCACAGATAAAGCCATGTCCGTAATTAGAAATGAACAAACCTGCTATTGGATCACACCTCTTACAGTCCTAGGAACCAAAGCAAAAATATGCAACAAAATCTTTCAGCTACAACCATTGCTTTCCTTTTTTTTTTTTTTTCTTTCTTTTTTTTTTCCCTGATACATGTACAATTCTTTCATTTTTCTGCTGTTAACATTCTCCATTGCCAGTTTTATAGTACAGCGAAGTACTTTTTAGGACATATACAGAGAAATAAATTGCATATTGATTCCACAGGCTTTTCGTGCACCTGACATGCTGATTGAATAGCTCTCAGCTCCAGGAGGTGCTGTTTCAGACACTTATAAAAACAGGACTAGAAGCTACCAACACTGAATGTTAGGGTTTCTCTCTAGAGGAACTGAATGCGCCTTTATGAAGACCTACTTGTTTTCATGATGAATTAGATGAGAATCATTAATCTTCTTTGTAATGCTTGAAAAAATCGGATCTGAGAAGATAGTTTGCCCCGTAGCTTTGGCTGGGCTAATTTTTTCTGAATGATTTCCCAGTGATGTGCCTAGACAGTCTAACATCTACATAACTACATCAAGAGATAATAGTATTTGTTATTTTATAGACAGTGATTGAGGAAAGTGATGAGCCTGCTATCAAAGAGAATCAGATGGCTGCATTATCACCATTACTCAGTAGCAAAAATATTGTGTGAACTATCTTTGTTTAGGATACGCACTTATTTTCTTCAGATGGGAACAAAATCCTATTTCCTTGCCTATTTTTTTCCCCAAGTTCTTAATCCAGACAAATCCTCCATTCCTTTTTTTTTTTTTTATAAATATTTTTTTCACTCCTTACTCAAGCAAGTCAGTAGAAGAACAACAGCATATAATTACTGTGTCTGGCACGTCTGTTGTTGTAAATATCTGTGACTCAGTATGCTGTTCGTGTACTGATACATGGGCAATCTCAGTTCATTCCTGAAGTCTAGATACCTTTGTCCATTATATTTGTTTGAAGAGCAAATACAGAAAAATAACTAATTTTATGGTATCAGTTTGCATTTAGACATCTATTTTCAAAATAGATATTTGCATTTATTAATTTAAATTTACCCCTGTGGAGCAAAACCACGCAAGTACACACTTTATTTGACCATAGTGTGCTTTAGGATCTTACTTAAGAGTTAAATACAGAGCCACAATATCAAATTATTAGCATTATGAAAGAAGGAATGTACTAATTATACTTAACATCTTACAGTGTTTTATGATTTCTAAGAGCTGCATAAATATCAATACCCTGTCCAGTGACAAATTCCTCTCTTGTACTAAATATCTTAGTTTCTAAACTCTTTACCATTACAATATGAACAGTGGCAAATACTGAAGCCAATAGAAGAGTTGAGCTGTGTATTAGTTAGATTATTGCATACAGTATTAATAAGCAATATATTAATAGTATAAAGGTGGTGTATACATAAATACATATTCTGTATAATTGGACTAGCTTGCATGAAATCCCTATTCATTTTCCAGATAATGCATTTTTCACTCATATGGGCAACAGTTTTGATTAATCATAGTAGAGCACTGAATTATTATTTTTAAGAACTTCTGACCACGCACAGTACTTGAAAAGCAAAAGAAAATAGTTTTTCTCCCCTCATGCCTTACTGCTAATTGAGTTTGTCACAGGTTTTCAGAAGTACAGAAAGTCAAATTTTTCTAGGACCAGGGCTTCCTACTTCCCCAGAATAATTAAGATCAGAAAAGACCTCAAAGATGTTCTAGTCTAACTATCAACCCATTACCACCATGCTCACTAAACCACATCACTCAGTGTTACGTCTACCCTTTCCTTGAAAAACTCTGGAGACAGTGACATTTCCCTGGGCAGTCTGCCCCAAGCCTGTAGCAATGAAGGAGGTTGTTGTGACTGAAGGGCAGAACCTTACACTTAGTCTTTGAAGCTCATACAATTGTTCTTTGCTTTTCATGAACCCATGCTGGATGGGCCTGCTCCCCCAGTAGTCCCACATATGCCATGTGATCACACCCAGGATCATCTGTTTCATAGCCTTCCCTGATTCTGAAGTCAGGCTGACAGTCCTGTAGTTCCTCCTATTCCCATTCCAACCCTTCCTGTAGGTGGGCATCACATTGACAAGTCTCTGGTCATCTAGAACTCCCCCAGCTCTCAAGCTGCTTTCCAGCATTTCTCAGTAGTCCTGTCATCTTTCTCAGTACCCACAGGTGGATCTCATCCGACCCAATGGACTTGGAGCAGCAGTACTACCTGTTTTCTCCTGTATCAAGCAGCTTTTATTCCACTCCCCACTTCCATCTTCCAGCCCACAGAGCTGAGTTATTCTGAAGATAACTCATCTAACTTTTTAAGAGAGTAGTAAAGAAGTCACTGAGATCTTAGCCTTTTCCTCATTCTCCATGGTAATATTTCCAGCTGTATCCAATAAAGGATGGAGATTCTCCTTGGCCCTTCTCTTTCTGTTAATAGATTTGTAAAAACATTTTTTATTATCTTTAGAAGTAGTGACCAAATCAAGCTCTTTCTGGGCTTTTGCCTTACTAATTTTCTCTCTGCATATCCAGGCAATCTTGTACTCTTCCCAAGTTCCTGACCCTTCTTCCAAAGACAGTAAACTCTTCTTTTCCCAGAATTCCAGCACAATTCTTTGTTAAACTAAACCAGCCTTCTCCCAACAGCAGCTCATCTTACTGCACAAGAGGACAGACTGTTTCTGCACCTTTAAGATTTCCTTCCCAAGGAACGTCCAGCATTCCTGGACCCTTATGCATTTCAGGACAGACTCTCAAAGGATTCTCCCTACCAGTGTCCTAAATAATAAATTCCACTCTGCCAAAGTCCAAGGTAACAGCTTTGCTAACCCCCCTCCTGACTTCACCAAGAATAGAGATATCTACCATTCTGTGGTCAAACTGCCCAAGCCAGCTTCTGACCACCACACCTCCCACCAGTCCTTTTCTGTTCATAAACAGCAGATCTAATGGGGTGCATTCCCTTGTAGGCTCTTTTACTAGCTGTGTGTGGAAGTTATCTTCCACACTCTCCTAGACTGCTTCCTCTCTGCTGGATTGTATTTCCAGCAATTGTCAGGTAACTTGAAGAGCCCCATAAGTACAAGGGCTAAAGATTGTGTGACTTCTACCAGCTGCTCATAGAATATTTCCTGTCTCTTCATCCTGGTTGAGTGGTCTATAACAGACTCCCACCAGGATGTCAGCCTTGTTGGCTCTCCTCAATTCCACAAAGACTCAACCCTATTATTCTCAGCATTGATCTCTACAACATTAAATCACTCCCTGACATAGGGAGGGACTACCCCTCCTTCCTTGTCTATCCCTTCTGAGGAGCTGATAGACACCCATTGCAGTGCTCCAGTCACGTGGGCAGTCACACCATGCTTTGGTGATGGCTACAGAATCACAGTTCTTCTGTCACACAATGGCTTCCAGCTCCTCCTGCTTGTTGCCCATGCTGCGTGCACTGATGTAGATGCATTTCAGCTGGGTTATCAGTCTTACCCCTAGCCCTTGCGTTCTGTTCCTAGGCTCATCTCTAGCAAGCCTGGCTTTATCCTCTTTCCCCTTCAAACCTAGGTTAAAGCCCCCTTGATGAGCTCCACTAGCTCCTGGGCTAGTATGCTCTTCCCCCTCATCATCAGCAGTCCTGATACTGAGTAAACTGCCCCATTATCAGAAAAAAAATTCCTCCATAGGTACCAGCCTCCTTGGCATATTTGTTGACCAGGTGGGTTTTCCTGTTCTCTCCATGTTTTTCCCTGCTACTGAAGGAGTACACCACCTGAGCTCCATTCCTTCCAGTTACTGCCCGAGTGTCCTAAAGCCCCTTTTGATGGCTCTCGGGCTTCTCCCCACAACTTCATCTCCACCAACAGGAACAACTGGAACTGGATAATAATGGGAGGACCACACCTGGCCAGGGAGCTTCCTAGTAATGTCCCTGACCTGGGCCCCAGGGAGGCAGCAGACTTCTGAGTGAATGGAGTCTAGTTGACATACTGGGCTCTCTGCTCCCTTCAGAAAAGAGTCTTCTATGGCAATTACCCTTCTTCTTTTGCTGGCAGAGGCAGTGTTGAGGTACGAACATAACTGGCTCACCCTACTTATTCTTTCTGTCATTGGAATCTTCATGACAAATATGATATTGGTGCTTATCGTGCTTTTTCTTAAGCACAGATGTGCTCTCAGCTTTGATATAATTTCAAGTGGTAATACAAAAATCAAGAGAAAATAATGTTAAATTCAAATTCGTGTATGTTGTGAAAACTTGTGGATGTTTCACAGACAAATGGTTGGTTGATGACATCAACTAATTTTGGTTAGATATCTGTTCCTAGAAGCACAGTTTCCTGACATAGCTGAACCAGTTCCTTGAAATTAAAATTAAGAAACTAAAATTAAGAAAAAAAATTAGATGTACTAGTTAAGAGAGAAAGTCACAGCTGCACAATGTAGCAGGCCTGCCTAGGTAGAAGTGAACCCATCTTAATTTGAGACGTAAGTTAAAAAACTCATGAGAACAAAACTATTTTAAAAATGACACTGGAAACAACAACATAGATAAATTCAGTTTTATGATTA
The DNA here is from genome assembly GCA_028571105.1 of Tragopan temminckii. Lineage (NCBI taxonomy): Eukaryota > Metazoa > Chordata > Aves > Galliformes > Phasianidae > Tragopan > Tragopan temminckii. The sequence continues at coordinate 10,956,014 of JAOWBP010004343.1, read as the reverse complement.
TCTTCTTTTGAGATCTTTAACCTATGTTTTGTGAGGAAATGACTTAGGTGATTTTCTTATGTAGACTGTCACCTCTCAGTAACTAGAGACCAATTCCAGTGACAGAATGTCTATGGCAATACAACTCCGAAACCTATCTTGCTGAAGTTGGCCATTTTAGCAGTAATGATAAGCAGCTTTCTCTATGCTAATCCTTATGATTCTGTTATTGGTTAGTACAAGCTGGCTTAGATTATCCACGTTAATTGTTTTATAAAAAAAAAAAAAAAAAAAAGGAAATAGAAACTGTAACACTATAATGGGATAATAGTAGCAGGGTGGCAAAGACTTCTGCTACAACAAGTGAAAATGAGCCCAAATGCAGCAGCCACAGATGCAGAAATGAAGGAAAAGAGCTGCTTACCTTTGGAAGGCCTCAGGTACACAGGAATCTCCAGCAAGACACCTGTGCATCCACTGCCAACCCTTAAACGAGGTGTGGGAAGGAGTGCATCCTGGCTCCACCCCTTCCAGTCACTCAGATACATTGCATGCAGCTGAGTTCTCCTGGGTTGGCCCTGCCTTCCCTCCAGGTGCTCAATCACTGCTTCAGGCTGTAACTTAGCATTTCCACTACAGAAACAAAAAAAGAAAGGCCAGAGTGCCATATCTAAAAGAACAAGAAAGATAACACTCACTAGTTCCTAGCTAAATATTAAATGAAATAACTTAAATAGAATTATTTTTGTTTTACATTCTTTCAGTAAAAGATTATCAAAAGATGTTTTTCAGTTTTTCTGGTATTTTTTTCCAATCTGTTAATGATGTAAACAGAGAGGGCTGAATTCCTACTTCACTATTATTTTTTTCCTTCCTGCTCCTATTCAAGTCAATGGTAAGATTTGGATAGATTTGAACACAGTATGATCAAGGCAGGAAGAGCTGATATAAAGTCTGCTGAAGATTCTCATCAATATTCTCAGTCTTTGAAGCAGGATCCCAGATGAGTGTAAATGTGAAGCAGTTCAGTGGGATTATTTAGAATAACCCCAAACAAGTTTTTGATTGTAACTTAACAGTGTTTTATAAAGCGGCAGGAAATGAAGATGCTGTTGATGTTCAGAGCTCAGGAAATTGATTAAAACCCTCAATCCATCCCCAAAAGCAGTAGATGATAAAAAAAAAAACAGTGAGCAAGGCCAGCCCTCACCAACTGCCTAATAATGTTTTGCCAGATGAACAGATTGGTTATCAGAGCAGCAGGATATAAATTATTTGCCAATAACCATATGTTGAAATTCTGACAAGGCCAGTTCCTTCCTCACATCCTAAGACTGGAATTTTGACTTGTGATCCCTGCTGAGAATATGATATAATGCATATAAAATAGAACTAATTGTAAGTAGTTCCATTGGTTAGTTGCTAGACAGTAAAATAGCTCTGTAAAGATAACCTGAGCTGTACTAAGCAGTTGCTGCATGTCGCTGTATAAGAGCCATCCAGACAAAACATTAAAATTATGCTTCAGTCATCTCCGTGTAGTCATGAAAAATACCTTTATTAGACTTACACATCCACTCAGCAGGTATTCCCATTTCCACATAGACTTTACATTCCAGCACGCTTTAAGTCCAGCCTCAAATATCCAATAAAATACATCTTTCATTTGAACACTTTTTATCATTTATGTCAATGTGTCTTACAAAGGAAGCTCATTTGTCCTTATCATTCCTTAGAAAGGGAAGAAAGGGGCAGTGATTTACCCACGGTCTCAGAACAGTTTATTGGCAGAACCAGCAATAAATGCAATCACTTTCTGACTCAGTGCCTTTACACTGAACTAGACTCTACTAGTCTAATGTTCTGTAGCACCCACAATTGTGGACAACAGTCTAGTTATCAAAACAGTAATTATCTAGTATTATGCATACCAGTAATGTAGTGCTTACAAAGTGTTCAGCTTTCCTAAGAAAAGAGACTCTAGCAGATATTAGGTATAATACCTACTGTACCCCAACTATATAGTATTATAGTTGCCATCCTGCCCTCCTTACTAATCATTCATTATTAAGACATTTTACTGAAGTACAACTTCAACAGGGGAGTAAGGAAGATTTTGACCTCTTCAGTGCTAACGTTACTCTTTTATTTTCTTCAAAGAAGTGCTTTATTAAAGTAGGAACATCATCTATTCCAGTCTTTCTCCTTATAGCAAGTTGTCGGTCTGAGCCATTTCTTCCCTTTACATGCACGCCAAGTGTGGTTCTTTTCTGTATTCATAGAAAACTGTGAACACTTGTCACTGCTTCAACTCAGTGGAGTCCTTTTATGTGTATAATAAAGAGTTTTTTTCACTCTGTACTTGAGCTGGCATCGTTTTACTCTCCTACAGTTAACATCTACCACATCACAGGGGATACTAATCACAAGCCTGCTCCATATTAACAAATTAACAACTAAGCCATTAGGCCTCCTGTTTTTCCAAAGTGAAGAAGAATAGAACATCCAGGACTGGGATTGAAAGAAGAACATAATGCTTCCCTGGTCAGCTTGGAACAAGGGATATTTTGTATTCTTGTTTTCTGAGAACATCTCTGAAGATATTCAAAATTTTTTC
>JAOWBP010004343.1:10935598-10953318 GCA_028571105.1 Tragopan temminckii | reverse complement strand
AGGAGGTTCCTTGGCAATTGCAATAAAGTAATCCTTGGTTTGGGAAGCTGTCAGATCTTCTACCATAGAGATGAGTATCATTTTATCCTGGCAACTTCTTGTTCTAGGCTGCCACATTTGGCATGGCTTCTGATTACCATTATGTGCTAATAGACACTATGCATAACATTTTCTAGCCAGGTTGCTGTGATGAAAAGCCTTCTGCATACATATTCTGGCTGATCTCCTTTTGCTCCAGGGTAATCCCAACAAATGAAGTGCTGCAGTCAGGAGCAGATGTTGGTATACACACATTCAGAAAGGGTAGGTGTATTACTAAAGATAACATGGAAATAACACAGTAAACTGTGTATCTAAGCACCCCGATGCCTTCAGTACTGATTTCTCCTACTATTCAGAAGCTATGTACATAAAACCTCTTATTACCTTGTATTAATGAACTATTCTGTGTTTTTCAATTTATTTTTTTTTTGCTGCTACTGTGCCAATAAGAATGCATGTGAATATCCACAGATAGGTTTAAAATCTGCTGGTTTTCCTCTGTCTTGAGGACAGGTAGGTTAGCAGACTTTAGGAGAGGACAGAAGACTCATCACAAAGGGATGAATGTTGCTTGCCCTAAGTATTTTTGGTCTCATGGAAGGAGGGCTGGTTTGGACTGGAGGTTGAGGTGTCAGTGACTACAGCAGCGTTAGAAGGGGGGGAAAAGATCTGTCACATGTGTTCCACGTACCTAAACTTGCCATGATATCAGCTGGAGAAATACAGGCTTCTATTGCATTGTATAAATAAGGAAAATAATTATAGGGAAATCTCACCTAGCTGTAGGCATGGAATGCCCTGAAGCAGCAGTAGAAGTACAATAGGAAAGTACAGAGAAGACTGAAGGAGATGCCAAGCACCAGGTGTGGAACATCAGAGGATCTGGGCAAGCCTCAAAATCTGGCAAATTTGGGACTAGTACCTCACCTTTCTTTCCTCAGAAGGGGCTGTGACATCCGTGCTTACTTTGTCACTGAGCTGGGCAGTTCTACAGGGTCTCCATGCCAAGGTGTTTGCCTACAAGGAAGTTCTTTTCAATGAGCCCTCAAGGCCTAGCTGAGATAAAGAGAATGCTTATCCCTTTCTTGTGATTCTCCTGTCTAATTTTCCAGTAGGCACTCTAAAAAATATTTTCACCGCCCTAGAGGCAAGTTCCTAATTTGCTTCCTGCTCTGCACCGTCTTACTCTTTTTTATATTTTTCACTTATTTTGAGGGTAGGGGACTGGGTTTTTATAGTGGCCATGTTAATCGTATCCCTGGTGGCCACAAAGGAGTTTAATAAAAGGGGTGGGTGGCTGGTTTAATTATTTTTTCCATCTGTATTAGTAGAAGAGTGTTTTAAATAAATACAGCCTCTTGGAGCAGAGGGATTGTGAGGGTAACGTTGTTTCCCTTCTTTTTTCACCTATCACCCTCCTTCCCCACCTCTTGGTTTATTTCCTGTTGTGGAGACAAGTGACTTAACAAACTCTTAATTATTTGTTAAAGATGTCTCTTCCCAGTGCTTTCTTTCCTGCGGGGGAGATGAGTGTCAATAAAATATTTCCAAAGGTATCTACTTAACAGTTTAGTGAGTTTCCTCATAGCCTGCTGCATCAACTTTGAGCCTAAGTGCTTTCTGTACAGCACAACACAGTTCAAGCCAGCACTGAGGCTTATTTTGTTTAACAAGGCTCTGGTTTAGCTCAGGTTTCTAACACACAAATTTGCTAAGAAGGACTGAGACCTTAATTTCAAACAACTTTGTGGAACAGTTGCTGGGCAGGGAGTCTTACAGGTTAAGCACTGGGCTTGAAGGCCTTAGGCAACAGATCTTAATATCAGATGGGTAAACCAAGTTTTTTTAATGTTTCAAGGTAAGAGTGATTTTATTATTATTATTTGGGGTTTTGTTGTTTTACTACATTAGTATCTTTGGAGGAGACTGTAAAAAAATCAGGTTCTTGCTGCTCCGAATGGATTTTTTCTACCATTGACACAGTCATTCATTTTTATAACAACTGGCATTAATTTTCCTTTCATGCTCAGAGTTCAGTGAGTGCTGTATCTGGTATCATTCTGCTTTCTTCATAGAGCTTAGTACAGCTTACTTTATACATGCTTCATACTAATACTTCGTATTATTAAAAATAACATTTTTTTTTCTCCAATACTCTATAGTTAGAAATTACTGCTGTGCAACCTTCATTAAGGGAACACAGGCACTACAGCATGGTGTCCCAGATACGTTTACCATGCCCACTTTAGGAGCAATTAATTTACCATCATGCCATTGGCTTTTTATAATCTTACCCTACTGCATCAATCTTAAAGCCACAGGTGAAACTCCAGCCTTTGGGCCCTATTCTTCTTTGGGAGAAACCATCAAGATTGATAGATAAGAAGTGGAGGTTGACAAGAATCAGAATCTGATGTTTGTATGGAAACTTCCTTTTAGAGAAAGTGCACACAGTCATAGGTTCATCAGTCCTCCAGGGATCAGGCCCATCCAGTTCTTCAGGATAACACAAACCAACACAGTGCCGCTATCAGACGAGAACTCCCACCTGTAGAAGGTTTCAGAGCAAATTCTGGTTTTTCAGCACTGGTGTTGAACCTGGCACAGCTGTTAAGCCTGAATTTTGTTTATACTTATTTTGCATCTGGCTTCCTGCTATTCCTGTCTGAAGCAGAGGAGTACTCCAGTACCATTCCAAAAAGAAGGAGCTTTGTGGTTCTCTGCTTCCCCCAGGTGGAGGCAGGTGGAGGTATCTGTGCTAGCAATTGGATTTTAAGACTGGCACAGCCTTTGTGATTGAGAGGGCACATAGGGCTAAGAGCAAGACTCCTGGGCTCTCAGTTTTACAGAAACAGGATAGGTACAACGTTGCTGACGATTTTCCTGGGCAAAGAAGGGAATAAATCACTATGGGGAGTCACTGAGACAAGATATGGAAAATAAATTAGCCCCTGAGCAGAAGACAGGAGTACGGGTGGAGGCAAGTATGTGGGAATTCTTAAATTGTGTAAGAGGTAGAATAAGATTGGAATGACCAAGATATGGGATTGACACAATCTGTCTGTTATCCTGTATGAGCTGGAGACAACCTGGTCTCCATGAACCAAAAATGCTATCTTCTCAACACAGGATGAGCTCAGCATTATCTCAGTGTAGGTACACATTATTTCTGAAAGAGTTTTATGACTGTCTTCGCCACTTAGATGAACTCAGAGAGAACAAATTATTCAGAGAGAGAGAAAAACTAATGGGACTGGTGAGAAGACTTGGAACATCAGAGAAAAGAGGCAGCAAGAGGCCTTAGGTAATTAGCTTCTTTTCAATTTTTAAAGTTGGCTTATTTGTTTAAGCCTGGATTTACAGTGGCTCATACAAGTAGGGAGTCTTTATCATCTCACATTGTAGGACAATCCAGTCAGAGTGCTTTGGCACACATATGCCTGTAGTAGGGAGGTCACACTATGTAGCTCGCCTTGCAGATTAGTTCATTCAACTTGTGAAAAGATGGAGAAGTGTTGAATCTCCGCTGGACAAAAAATGAAAATGAAAATGAAAAATGAAAGAAATGGAGGAGAAAGTTAAAAGATATTTCAGAAGTGTAACCATTGAGAAGTGGCAGAGGTACCTGCTGGAGAGGTGTAGAGCACAGTGCCACGTGAAGATACCGACCTTGTGATGAACTGAAAGAATACAGAGGAGACTTGGGAAATAATCCTTTTTTTGCCAACTCAGTTGTCTAATCACAGGAAGTCACCAAACAGAGATGAATCAATGCATGATAAAAATCAAGAGAGTGGATGACGGAGCTTGATTGTTTGCCAGCAGCAACAGGCAAATGTGTAAAACTTGGAGACAGATAATTGTAATTAAGATTCAGTCCCACAGCAACAGTTCTGTGGATGCAAATTAGAGAACAGAGATTGCTAACTTGAAAAGCTAGAAAAATATGTGAAGATACTTCCTATGAACTGTGAATGAAATAACATATTACTTAAAAGTTTTAAGTTACACTATTCAGTGTTATAGGTATGGGAGCTAATTGGGACCAAAGGATGATCCCATTTTGCCAGTCTGTTTTAAGAAAGTTGAATCACATGAGCTTAATTGACTTCAGACAAGGGAACTTGAACAGTAGTCCAAGAAACTATTAGTTCTTACTCATCCACAGCATTCCTCAAAATAAATCTGGCTGATGCGTTTTGTTCAGTATGACAGCAGTGTTGAAGTTATGCCACGATTGAATTTGAGATACTGAAGAAATCGTCTCAAGGCTGATGGTAAAACTAAGTGGGAACTGGCGTATTCAAAGTAGTTGAAACAGTTCCAGTCCTGGCTTCCCTGTAGCTAAGGTGTGACACAGTTGGTCTAGGACACCAGCTTAGTGATAAATAGTAAATAGTGCTGCATGCTGTGACTTGAAAATCTAGGTATGTCTTTGATAAATATCTTGAACATACAGGTTGCCTGTAGAGCTGGGAAGTGGTTAGCACTCAGAAAGTTATTCGCTCCTGTTCTGTTATTTGTCATAGAAGTTAGAGGGCAAGAAAAAACGGATACAGCGCCCACTATATCCTGAGTTCAGACCATTTTAAAAGGCCTCAGCTGCAAAAAGAGCTGCAAGGTTTTGTCTTCCGCCATCTTCTCAGATGGCCTTTTGTACAACAGCACCTTACAGTTCCTAGTTTCATCATTGTCCACATTGGGGGATTTTTGTTTACACAGATCTGTGAAAATCAAATCCTGGGTCATAGGCTCACCAGTGTGACATGGTTTATTCTGAAACAGCCAAGGATGTACAGTACTGGAATCTGAAATCAGCATCTTCCCATACCATTAATGACATCTTTCTTTCCCAGTGAAGCCTTCGCTGATTTCAAGGACAGTCTAAACTGTGTAATAAGCACTTCAAGCTTTGGCCCATAGCAGTAGTCATAAATTTTTATTGTTCATTTTTGAAGAGTCTGATCCTTCATCCACTAGTGTTAATAGAGAAATTCTTATTTGACGTCATTTGGGAGGAGCAGATCCCAAGGCGCTTGTTCTCAGGAATATCAAAGCAACTATTTTGTATTGTAAGTGAATTAAAATGCAGTATCCTTATGTTTGCCAGGACTATAAATCTCAGCATCGCAGATCAAATCCTATTTGCATTAAATATTCCAAGTGAGACCTGGGACAATCAGACAAGTTGGTGAATAACCGGTCTTTTCAAACATTTCAGAAGCAAGACTGCACAGTCAAATTACCTAAAATTACTTTTTAGTGGCTGAAACACAACATGATTTAGGTTTAAACCTTAGTTACAACAGAGTTTCAGTTTGGAGTTCCTCTGCATTTTCTCAAGGATGCCTGAAGACAGAATGCCTCCTGAATGAGCTACTCCCTACACTATGCAGAAGGTGATTGGACAATTGACACTAGCATCCTTCTGGAGGGCAAAACTGGTAAATCTTTTTAGTTAGAGAGTGTTGCTGCAATGTTGTCATGGAGGAAAACAAACTCTTTATGAAGAATAAAGGAGAGAGAAGAAGAAACAAGAAATGCGCAGTTATTTCAGCTTTCAGTGGCAGAAATGCAGAATAATATTAAATTATCTCTCATCACATGAAATTTCAGTAAAAATGCTAGGATATTCAGAATAATTTTTAATGCAATACTTTTAGAATGTTTTCTTTTCAGTCTAGCAGCACAAATTCCCCTTTAATTTTGTTCAGTTAAAGCCTAGAACATTTCTGGCCCTATAAATTCAATAGAGTGCTTTATATCTTTATTTTAAGAAGTTTTTTGGTTTTTTTTTTTTTTTTTTTTTTTGCTTGTCACACCATGGGCGATTTGGCTATCATGAGTGGCTTGCACTATTTACTTGTTGTGGAAATCTTAGGGCATATGTGTGTTCATGTGTACACACATATATATTATAAGAGAAACAAATGAGTTTCCTTTCTGTTTTTCTCCAAATTTTCTTTCCAGGGAAGGCAACTATTTCTAGGTTTTTATAAGCTGATGGAAGAGGCTTGTCAAATAGTCTTTATGAGAGAAGAAACAGGAAGATGGCTTGGTTTGCAGACAGAGGGTTATTGGGCAATTATGTTTTTTATAGAGCTGTTGTAGGACAAATCACGGGCCTGCTTTTGCCTTTGATGCTACAAGGCAGACGGCCCAATAAAGATCAGAACAAGGGAGGGCAAAGGGGGTCAGGGACAGAGCCTTCCCTTGGGGTCCCGCTTCTTCCTCTTAGCTCAGAAACCAGACACCTCTTCCAGATGCACTGCCGCTGCTCATCATGAGGCTTCGTTGTGACCCTGCTGAAAGGCTGTGCTATGAAAACTGGGGACTCCTTCAGAAAGTTTTCACCCTGTACAATCTCATAATCATGAGACCACAGCTCTCTACTGTGTTCCCTCGGAACCAAGCACGTAGTTTGTTACTGTGTCAAAAAAAAAGCCACTGCACAAACACTAAGGAAACTTATTCCAACTGTATGAAAAATAATCACTTTACATGCAGTTGTATGACTGGCATAATCTCTCCCTGCATATGCTTTTTTTTTTTTTTTTAATATCAATTTCCTTTTGTGCTGCCTAAACTCATTTCCCAGTCATTCTTTAACTTTCTACAGTTAGGAAGAACTTTCATCGAGGCTAGCTGGCCTCAGTTTTTAGTTTTGAGTGTATTTCCCCTTCACCTTCCCATTTTGTACTAGTCCTTCTCAGATAAAGAAACTTGGCTTAAGTAAACTAGAAATTAATTTCTGTGTGCCAATTCTTTTATATAAGAACAGCATTTATTTTCACCTTGGGGATATATCATGTGCCCAAATGGAACACGCTGGGAAAACAAAATCTCTGAAGATGGTGTTTCACACTGTACCTACTCACACAAACATCACAACTATTATTTATAGATACTCCAGTTGGACAGTTCAATAGACAGCAGAGAATAAACTTCAGAAAAAGGAAGCAGTTGTACATGTAATATCATAATTTCCTCATTATTTTTAGCAGTGCATGATACAAACCTGAGCCACCTCTGCTATGATTTAGTTTTCTCTGGGACACTTGGATGACATCAGTAATGTAGAGGTTGCGTTCACATGAAGTAGTGACTAGAGTTGCCACTGAGAATTTTCTGCCTTGCTCTCAGGCAAGTAATTGGGATGTGTCAGGTGCAAAGGATGGAAACCTTAATCTTTGGTGTTTGACTGACCAAAGCAGTATATATGCAGGTAACACCCAGAAAATGCCTTGAGTAATAAATATGCTTAAATAAAACTGTTTCACAGAGTTAAGACTGTGGCTTAATTAAGAGACAGTTCCTATACTGATATTTGCTGTAGGTTTCTAAATGTATTTTGACCACTTTCACTATTTTTTGTTTAACCCATGAGGAAAATATGCTTAAGTACTGAGAAGAGGAAGAAGAGGAGTGTAGGGGTAGGACAATGAGAATCATGTGACTATACACAGCATATATTACATTTAGGAAAATGAAAATACACATAGTAGGGCATTTTGACCCTTGACTTCCTCTGCAGAGAATATTGACCTCCTCACCACTCATGCTATCACTAAATGTTCTGTTTAGTATGAACTGAACTCAGCCCTCACACGCTGCCAGTCAGCTTTGTGTTAATAAATCCTTTTAGCCACCTTCCCCCACTCCAGAACATAATTTGCCACTGTGCTGGTTGAACACCAGTGGGAAAGGGAGGAAAATGTGTTATTTAATGAAACTCACTGGTGATGTGTAGTTTATTCGCTAAATGCTAGTTCTTTTGAAGAGAAAAAGAAAATTGTCATAATAGTTTTGGAATATCAGAAAGATTATTTAGGTAATACATAAATGGTGCATAAATCCCTCAGTTCTGCTTACTGTACTTTTCATTTTTAGTATGATCAGTTTTCCTGCTTGATAAACCTGTAACGTATCTATCTCCTTTCTCTGCCATCAGTCATGGTTAGGTTTTTTCTGACTAGTCTACTGCTTCTCTGTGAGACATCCTTCAAATGATGGTTTGTCTACGGCCTATTCCACACTTAAACTACATAAAATTTACAAGACTGGCTGGTGTTCACTACTGTTACGCAAAGCTCAGCATCAAAAACAAAGTCTCATTCTGTGTCCTGACTATCTAAGAAAGCTTTGATTTGTAGCACCAGCCCAATCTTCAGGTTCAGAGGGAGACCTGCAGAGCATCAGAGCCCTACAGGATGCACAGGATGTGTGTGTCCATAATCCTACTTCAAAATGTAAGATGTAAGGAAAAAAATAAGTTTCATGCCTGAGAAAGCAAAGGTTTTGGGCCCCAGAAGGCTCTTCTTAATGTGACTATTGGAAGTCTGAAAGTCTTGAAGATGGATGAATACAGAGCTTAAATCTTTACTTCCCAGAGCTGAGAAATCCCCACTGCCTGAACAGCAGCAACCCATTGCCTGAGCAGCAGGTCCCTGACAACCTGAAGAATTCCAAGAACTGTCCCTTAGGCCTCTTCCAACGCAGTCACGGGCAAGAGCCAGACAGAAGCACCAAGCACCATGTCTGAGACATCTTGAAGACATAAAGAACTTGTAACTGCATACTCCTGCCCTCCTATCTGCCTCTGCCCCCAAGTCACATTTGACTCTGTAATTCACCTGCCTTTGGAAATCTGCAAAATCTCACCTGTGACAGCTCTGCTGACAAACAGGGGAGATCAGAGACTTTCATTTGGATGATGAACTGCCAGCCTGTCAGAACGGTGGAGGATCTGTACTGTGCTGAGACAGGTCAGAGCTGCCGTAGGGGGTCTCTGCATTCTGACCTTGGAAGGGTTTGAGGAGGACTTTTAGCTGTACCTGTTCTCAACTCTCAGGGCCTATAGGGCAGTAAGTATGCGTGTTCTTGTGAGAAACAAGAACGTACTGATAAGCAAAAAAGCTACATCCTCCAGTGCATACATGGGTTGGAGAATCTTAGAGAGACTGGGACGATCAACCTCCATTTCTCAAATGAGGGCCTCCCACAGTGGATGATTAATTGGCAAATAAGTTCTAGAAACTGATAATGAGGTAATTACATGTAAAATTAGGTCTTTTAAGTAGCTAAGTATGAAGCCTAGAGCATGGTGTTATTTGACCACAGTTCTCACCCAGCCTAATTTGATCAATTTGTAGTAGTTTGCTTTAGAAAGTTCAACAGTGGCATCTTGGGTTCTTCAGCCTGGTTCTGCCTCCCTACGTGCAATAGTGATATTAAAAGAAAGTTCTCTGCTAGGTACAGACCCATGATGAGAGGAAGTAACAGAAAGTTCTCAGCTTTTTATTTCAAGTAATGTTGTCCATCTGCTTTCTCCTGCACTAATTGCCCTCAGCACAGTGACCTAGATAACCATACACCTGGTTCTAGATTACAGCTTGTTGCTCTTGAAACAATTATTGGAGCAAGTAGAAGAGTGAGTAGGAGAAAGATGATAGCAGTAAAAGAGGGGAACAAGAGCACTATTTTTTTTTTAATACCACTGAATCATTGCAGCATTTAATTTTTGTTTGTTTTATGATCTCAGTATTGTGGCTAACAATTCATTTGGTCCATTATCTCCATCTAAATTTAGAAAGTGAGGAATAATTCAGTCTGCCTAGCTGCATTCACCACTTCCATTAAAAAGGGACTTGTTCTAGTTCTTGTTCTAGATCAGAATAAATTGCTTGTGTAGTTTACACAAGGAGTTGAAAATGAGGAACTCCTACACCAGACTTAGAAACCAATGAGATGCACAGTACTGAGATTTTTAGACAATGGGTTAACATGTCTTTCAGAAGTGTCCTCCATTTGCAGTTTTAAGCATCTGTATGCATTTAAAAATGATCTGGCCGAAACTAGCATTTTCTGATTACCCTCAATCAAAAGGATATCACTTCCCATTTTTAAGCCTCTGTTCTTTAGTAGCACATTTGTATAGTTAGCAAGACAAAAGAACAGAGCCACAACCTGCTGGAAATAAAGCAGAATATGTACACATATTAAATACTGTATCCTTCATTATCCAAGGTCAAGAATTAATATTAAGGAATTGTTTTTGTTATTATACATGGCTGCAACTCAGCACCTTCCAAAAAAGGAAGAAAAAAACACTCAAAACAGTCAGACAAAACGTTTTTAGTTGAAACAGAATGAAACAATTAGCTCCAGCAGATGCAGCCACTGAGAATGGTCATATACTTTTAATTGAGCTACTTCCAAGAGGTCTCTGGAATATGAGCTCTGGAATACTGCTCTACGTGACACCATACACATAAAAGCAGCACACGGATACTTCAGAAATTTCTCAACATGCCCTTTTCCAGCTTCAGTGGCCTACAAAAATGGAAGGATGTCATCTGAATGTTTTGCTAACTACCTGCAAGGATGCATTCGGATTAGGTTCTCTCCGTGATCATTACTGCTGGGATCAGTTCACTGAATAGCACATTGCTGAGTATTAGGATAGAGAAACAGTTAACCATTCAGTACTTCTTGGCTGGAAATAGCTGAACTACCAATTGAGAGGAGATTTTCACAGCCTCTAGCTCCCATTAGAAAACACGGTATCTCCCACAATTAAACCTTTCAGTAATTAATTTATATTTTTTTGGTCTGACAGCCAAATCCAAACAAAAAAGCAGGTTCAGATTACATTGAATAAATTATTCATTTTGCTACTAATACAAGGCAGAAAGTTCTATGCAGTATTAAGAAAGAAACATTCAACTCAAAAACAGATCTCACAATTTCTTGGAGGAGAAAGAAAGTGGACATTTGTAAGAGAAACAAAGAAACCAGAAGTTACATGCATAAAAGTACTTGCCATTTCTCCTTTATTTGTTTGCCTCTTACAGAAAACATCTGCCAAGGATTCAGAAGGCCTACTTTCATTATCCCTTTCTATCTGAAGTGATCTGAACCCACATCTGATCTCACTCAGCTGAATGGTTTGAATAGTGGGCTAAGCTAGATTTTCCTGTGCCTAAGCTGAATTCATATATATTTATGTGTATACAAATACATCTATATTTAAAGAACAGAACCAAACTGGAATGATCAAGAACATCTCTAATCCCAAACATTCAATAGTTTTGTCTCAGTACTTTCATAAGGAAGATTAAAGAAAATACTGGCCCAAGAAGTGAATGAATGCCTTTAAGCCACATTATTGTCATAAGGATAAAGTCTTCATCAAGTGGCCAACTCTATTTCAAAGCCTCCCTTCAGCTGATGTTGTTTTATTATCTCAATTATCTTTTGTCAACACATAGGAACTTTCTAGTGAAAGTAACCCAATTTTAACCCATTATAGATACATTTTGCTGCACACTGCTTGAATGTAATACTCCAGTATCATCTTAGAGACAGGGGAAGTGGGAGAGGTGGCTTTTATTCAGGTAAAAGCCTGTATTAGAAGCTTTTGTCATCTATTCGTAACATCAGTTCCCAAAGGGACTGAGTTGCAATGAGATTCTTTTATGCTTGTCCTGTTTCTTATAACCTTTCCATTTAAGTCACCATCCATGGGGTTATTTAACAGAGTGTAAGTCACATTACACTTAGAGGCATGGTTGAATGGTAGACTTGGCAGTGCTAGGTTAACAATTGTGCTTGATGATCTTGGAGGTCTTTCCAACCTAAATGATTCCATGACTCTATCATAACCTGAGCTATGACTCTATGATTAGCATCCACTAATGACCAATGTGACAGACAGAATGCTGGAACAGATGAAACTGATCTAGCTTGCCTCAATTTGTGTCCAAATCCCCATATCTCCAGTGAGAAGGTTTAAAATACAAATTTAAATAGTTTTGAACATGGAAGTTATTGGGCTGGGTTGCATGAAAGCTCTCCACAGAAAGACAGCGACTTTGTTCATCTAAAGTGGAATCGGGAGGCCTCTCTTCCAATGAAACGCGAGTGCTACGGTTCTTTTTCTCTCTCACTCCCTAAATTTAAGACACTGAACTGTTAAGATCAGTTGCCTCAGGTTAGAATGTTTCTCAGTGATATAACAGGATACTCTTCTCTTGGGGAAAGTACCGTGTCTAACTAGTTAGTACCTCCTTGCTTTTGGTGATTTATTTATAATGGCAGATGCCGGAATTCCCCTTTCAAGCTTTCCATAGTAGGAAAGGAAAACTCCCCCCTCCCAATACTGTTTAACACTTTCTAAATGTACATTTGCTTACTTGTAGCAATCTAGTACTTTAACAACTGTTTACATTTTCTCCCTTCCCATTTCCACAAATGTACAAAGAAAGTTCACAAGCTGTAACTTACTATGTGCGAGTCAAGTTAGCTGGACCAACAGTAAAATTCCAAAACCAGGACACAGCAAGATGTTCTGGTCAACTCTTGATTGCAGAGAGGATGTTGTGATTGTGGAAGGTAAGCCTGAAAAAGAGAAAAATCTCAGAACTGCTTTTTTGGACAATGGACTAGGCTGCCCAGGGAAGTTGTGGAGTCACCATCCCTGGAGGGGGGGGGAGTTCAAAAAACATGGAGATATGGAACTGAGGGATATGATTTAGCCATTGTGGTGGGGATGGGCTGACATTTGGACTTGGAGATCTTAGAAGTCTTTTCCAACCTTAATCCTTCCATGATTCTATGATGCTATACACACTCCATGTCAGATGCCATTCTGTCAGACTGCCTCTCTGCTGCCATCTGTCACACAGCAACAAAATGTAGTGGGATATTGGTGGGAAGGTTTAAACTCCATTACCATATTATCAACATCTCCCTCTGAGGTCATGGGCCAATATAATAAAATGAGAGACATTACTTTTGGAGCAACCCTTGTAGAATCTCTGTTGCATTTTAAGCAATCTACTGCTTTCCTGGTACAAAACATACTTGCAGAATTGGCAGAAAGAGCCCAGAGAGAAACTTCTGCTTGAGAGGCCTGCTCCCTCATCATCCCGTCCCTAAAATTAGCTCACTAAAATACAAGAGCAATGGAACATAAGCACAACACTAGAAAGGATGTTGTGAAAGTGCTGGGCTGGTTCTACACTAGTGGTATGAAGGGGGCTTTAACAAGCAGGTATAGCTAAAGTGGAATAATGTAAGTGTTAGTATCAAGATCAGTATCTAGCATCAAGGGCAATGTGTAGTATTCCATATTCATCCTCTTCATTAGCAAAAGAACAAAAAGTTTGCCTAAGCTAATCTTAAAGCTCTCTCTGTTATTTTCCTTTCTAATTGTCTCTTTAATTCAGATCTTACAGATACCTCCCACAAATTCTGCAGAAAAGTGAGATTTTATACCTGCAGTGTTGTGGACTCAAGAGAAAAGACAGAAGGAAGCATACAGTTTAAACTGTTCAGTCTGCTGCTTTTCCTCTTATCTCCTTCATTCTACCTCCAGGAGATATATACATTACACCACATTATACTCCCTGTTGCTCTGGGAGTAAAACTAAAGTGCATAAGGCAGAAAGTGGGAAGGAAGAAGGAAGGGAAAGAATATGATATTCTTGTCATTAAAAAGGAAACAGGTTCAAAGCACTGCAGGTTTTACAAGCAAAGCACAATGTTCTGAGTCACTCATATCCTGCTAGCTGTGTACATGATACAAGAACAATCTCTGTGAATGCACTTTGTGGTCATTGTGTTGTGACTGAGCTCACTTATCTTAAGTCAGTCCAGCTCCTACATACTTTGTTTTCTATCTCAAAGGCTTTTTAACAAGCATCCTTCCGTGTGATTTGCAAATACCTTCCCCAGCCATTCTCAGCTGCCAAACGAGTGGTGCTTGCTCAGGTTTGCTCCAGAAAACAGGAAGATCTGCCTTGCTGCCCTGTCACTTCGGGCTCTGTCACTAAACCCAAGAGCTGATGGGAGTACAGCCGAGTTTGAAACTACAGCTTGTTTGATAGAAATTAAAGTACATAGGTAAAAAAAGTATCTCAGGAGGGCAGCCAGCCCTCTTTCTCACAAATAAAAACATCAGAGAGGGGCTTTCCTATAATCTTAGTAGAAATAAAGAACTGAAATCCCATTTCACCCTCCTGATCAGGACTGCCTGCCTGTACCTGCTCCTCCTGTCTCTGCTGGTCTGGCGTGTGTGTTTGGAATGAAAGATTTTCCCTGCAAGCCACCCTGAACCTCTTCTCTGGCCTGTCTGTCAGACTCTCTTTTATCAGCACAGGTTTCTCAGTGGGCCACAGTGATTTACTGTCCGAATAGTTCTGTTCTTTGTCAGAGATTGTGATTGAAAAGCCTTACTTTTCAGCTAATAAGAACCTCTTCCCCTTTCCCTCATTTTTGCCTTTCTTCAAATATTGTTTTACGAGCCTGTTGCTTGCTATCTGCAAAGAATACACAGAAGCTGCACCTCAGGGCATCATTTTCTCACCACCAAACCAAAGGGTTGCTTCTTTGACGCTTGGTTTGAAAAGCTTGGAAAGACTCCACATAGGGTATTCTACCCTGTCTCCCCTGGGCAATCTACTCCTCTGAGGAAAGTGTTCTACATGGTTCAAACTGGCATTGTTGGCTGTTTTTTTTGCAACTGAAACAAAAGGACATGAGTCTTTCATTTTGGAACCAATCTATATGAAGATTCTGGACCTATCCAAAGCAAGGAAAGCAATGTTTCTGGAAAGAACAGGAAAAACCCTGATTACTTAAGCCCTAAATGAATGCAGTTGAGAATTCACACAATCTTTTCAATTAAAAGGAATTGTCCCCAAAAGGACAGTATGACAAATCTCCTTACCAGTGGTCTCAATTCTGTACTTAATTAAACTAGTAGCTGAAGTCATAATCAGAATTCCCATCAACTTATTTTAAAGTAACTTTCAGAATTTCTGCTTCTGAGCTGTAAATTCAGGGTCTAGGTCCAGACTTGGATTGCAGTCTCTAAACTCAGCTGGAAGTATGCCAGTCTAGCTCTGGTTTGGATCTGTTAACACAGATAGATGCTATTCGTAACAGTGGGACCTGTTTCTAAACTCCGTTTTGTTGCAAATCTAGAAAGCTAGAGGATTAGAGTAACCTTAAAAAAAAAAATAAAAGAGAAAGTCATAACTGCTGGATTATCAGTTCAAGAGTTTATGTGAAAGTCTAGCACACACCTCCAAGGACTTGTTTCATTTTCACTCTAGTTAGTTTGAGTACTATCAGTACGTGTAAATCCTTAACCTGGTCTGACACTTAGTTTCTCTGATAGATGCAGTAGCTCTTTGCAGCATGATTGTCACAGGGCTCTATATTCTTCCCATAGAATCTTGGTTAACTGAAGAATTCTGTGAGAAATACTTTTAGATTACCTTGTTAACTAAGAAAACCTGGAAAACAATCAGGAATTGCCACTAGATTTTTCAATCCATCTGTAAGTCTCAAAGTTCATTCTTTTATCTACCTCCTTAAGAGAGGTTGATGCTCCATACATGGGTGTATTCTCAATGCATTTGAATAATACCCTTAATCACGTGCTTAACTTTTGGTTAGTCCTGAAGTGGTCAGGGCTAAATCCTTCCAACTAAAATACTCTATTCAGTATTTGGACTTCCACGCCATTTAGGGAACTGTTTTGAATACCTTTTCTGTTTTGGAGCACACAGGCACACAACAAAGATTAAAGACTGAAACAAGAATTGAGCTGAATATCAAAACATTTTGTAGAGGGAGAGGACTTAAAATTTATCAAATGCTAGGAAACGGCAACATCAATGGGAATGGGGAAATGCCTGTAGCTCACTGCACGTATCTGAGGTTAAACTTCAAATAGTTGGGCACTTTGTTCTTTAGAGGTCAACACAGCAACCAGGGAAGGGGATTCTGGACTGTGGTATACTTACAAAAAAATAGAAAAAGACAGCTATCCTGTCACTAGCCCACAACTTGAATTACTACCTGTCGAAGTCCCACATGAATAAGAAAGGTGATGTTTTGACATTGATCTCAAGGAAACCAGAAGACTTAATACTTTGTTTTCATTAAGTTTCTCACTCAGTGCACTGTTTGCAAAAAGAACCCATTCTGTTTCTACCTAAAAAAAAAAATCACATACTGAAAATACAACCAAAACCTTTAAACAGTATCTTGTCTTCAGCTTTGTGGAAAGATTTCTGTAATAGCTGATAAATGAAAACTGGAAATGCTTTATATCTTTAATTCAAACATACAACTGCAGATCTGACACTTTCAGCTGATGATACTTCAAGCACAAGGCAATGGAGATGTCTATGCTACTCACAATTCCACTCTAAATGGATTCTTCCCCTCCTCCCCCCCTTATTCTACATTGGGGAATGCAAGTGTGCATTTCACTATTTATCTTCATACAGTAAAAACGTGTATTTTACCTTATCATTTTTCTCAAATGCATGTTATTATCTCGGTGTACACCTGAACAGCCATTTGACAGCCTATCATTTTCACATGTTAGAACACATTTTAAAATGTCTATTAAAAGAGCCTGTTCTTAACACCAACTCCATTCACCCTTCAACAGGGCTGCTTATTAATCATCATTCACATAAAAAGCTGTTTCCTTTGACTGTGCAACAACACACACGCAAAGCAAAGGGCAAAAGATAAAGATGCACGGATTCTCTGAAATTCAGTTAAGTGCAATTGTAGATTGCATGCCATCTCAAGGTGTGATTTTGTCAAATTCCAGACATTTAAGCAGAATTACAGGGCATTCAATGATAAGAATTTTAAGTAAATACAGCATTGCAGTAAGTGACGTAGATCATGCGGTTCATCGTGTGGCATGGTTACTAAACACCCTGAAGCACTTTTCACAAGTGTAGAGGTGCTAATCCTGACATTATGTCCAAATTTCAGCTGTAATTATATTCTCTTCCTTAATATGTCATTGAATTTTCAAAGGATACTAAACTATGGAGCAGCACCAGTCCATCACATTGAATGGCTGCCAATTTCTGCCCTGAAGGTGGCTTTATTTAAGTGGTGGATTAGCGATGCTCCTTGTTTGACCAAAACAAAGCTCAGGTCCTTGCTGAAACAAATTTGCTTAAATACTCTATTTCACTGTTTAGCTCTTAGAAGGAAAAACAAACTTGGACTTCCCCAACTGGTTATAGTGGTATGGTACCAAGAAAATCAAGATTACCTGTCCGTGGCATTTGCTCTTTGACTAAAGGCCATCATGTCATTTGAAATGGGCAAGAGTTACTGACATGACATTAAAAACTTAACAAAACATCACATGAATATCTCTCCATTTGTTTCCTTCCCAAAGTCAAGAAGCCTAAACTTGAAGTAATAATAATAATAATAAAACACTTAGACTGAATAAAATCTCTTTCAAAGTTATATTGAAGCCCATAAACTCCCCTCCAGTTGATTTCAGTGAACTTTGGCTTGTATTCCTTAGCTTACCATACAAATTTGGTCTGTCTCATTCAGTTGTAATATCTTCAATCTAGTTTATGGCTGAAGTAAGAACGAGCACTCACTGTTGTTGCATATAAGATCAGTGAGATGTCTAGCAGTACAAAGGAACAAAATGCCATCTAAAATACTTATATCTGAAATGCTTTGACTTGGATGAGTGAATTAGTTTCCCAAGATGCAAGGCCAGGAATGAAGCCACTCTTTGTGAAGCGATGCGTAGGGGAACGGTGTTAGAAAAATGCTACTTACCAGCCAAGCACAAGGAAGGCTGTTGTAGCAATTAGACAGATCACTAC
>JAOWBP010004343.1:10830701-10887307 GCA_028571105.1 Tragopan temminckii | reverse complement strand
GGGGGGGGGAGGGAATTTCTCTGGCTTTAGTCCATCACAGCAGCCAGGATTAAGTTGGTTCCCAAAAAGCTCATGGACATGAGCTGCCCATTCTCATTATCATCATTGCTCTTGCTTTTATGGGCAGTTTTCTCTCCAAACACTAGCTTAGGCCATGCATATTCTCAGTCCTGTAACATCCGTGAACCTGGAGAAAATATCATACTCGCATAAGAACTGCATCAAGTATGCAATGCCAATTCCAAATGGAAGACAGCTTTCCTGTATAGTGACAAACTCCACAATTACATGATTTGAGAACTCTCTTTCTAGTGCCTCAGCACAAAGTAGCATTTGCTTGTTGGAATTGGTTCTTCCCTTTGGGAAAAAAAAATATATTGATCAAACTAAAACATTTATGGCTAAATGTGGCTTGTTCCTAGATACTGAGAGTTCTGAGATGTTTACTGAAAGCTAACTTCAGGAAGCCAGCTCTATCTTTGTACTTTGCTTGGCATGAATGTGTATTTTTTACTCAGTTATTTCTTTAGTGCTAATTCATTCGACATCAAATAGGCTGCTGACACTACCACGAGTGGGATGGGAGCCAGATACAAAGGTGGAATCAATCAGCAAAGGGAGATGATCAGCACAGACTGTGCTGGCAATTCAGCACTAAGCAGATAGAGCCTGACACCCAGAAGAAGGCATTTAATACCATGGATGCTAAGTGGAACAGACAGGATACAGCAGCTGCAAGCAAACTTCACTTTCTTTAATGCTGTATTTCTGTTTAACATCCCCTTCAAGAGAAGAATGGACTGGGGGAAATGTCCATGATCTGCCTTAAGAGATGAGAGGATTGAGTCTTCTGGGGACTGCTAAAGGACAATGGCTGTGGGCAATGAAACATTAAGTGCCAACCCATCCACCAGTTAAACTTAGCATACCAGTTGGGTGGCTCGAGCATCCAAAAATCACAACACAGATTTAAACCTCACTGCTTAGGCCTGCCCTCACAAATGCAAGCATTATGAGAACAAGTGTTTTCAAATGAGATCATGCTGTGCTACTTAAATGCTAGAAGAACCACTCTCCAAGTCTTCCACTTTTTGATTCATGCTCAGAAGAAGAAAAGGCAAAACTACTTCAAAGAAAAGGAAAGAAAATTTACCTTGCTTCTCTTAACTTTTTCCCTCAAATTTGCAATAAAAACTTGTGTCTGAAGGACTTGCTTTACCTACAAAATCCAATTGCAACACAAACACGCAGCAAGATTCCCTGAGAAAGACCATATTCTCATTTGGGTGTGATTCAAAGACCTGAGAGCTATAGAAAGTAATCTCATTTATATTGAGGACATGGGAGCAACTGCTGCAGAGTCCAGCTGATACGCTCCAACCATCAACCCCTTAAGAACAGGTCCTTCTCAGGTCTGGACTCTGGCAAGCACTTCTGTTTTACATCCTCTTCAAATGATCTGCAAGATCTGGCTACAAAGCTTACTCTCCCTTGCATTTTATTTTTCCCTCAGAAAGAAATGTTAAGAGAGCTCAGGGAATGCTTTCTATTTTGGATAAAGGCACTGTTTTCCCCATTCACAATGTGTATGATCTGTGCAAAACCAGAGCTGAGTAGGATTGTATTTATAAATATGTTTACTTCAATGAATTTGATGGGATAACTTAACATTTCCTGATCTGGCCCCAGTCCATCCTTCACAATATCATTTTCTTTGCTGCTCTCTCAACGAGGTTTTATGTTTTGTTTTGCTTCTGTTTTCTAACTGACAAGGCTCAAACACATGAAATCTGAACCAGACAAATCTGAGATCTACTGGTGCCAAACAGGTTTGGTATCAGATCCGTATAAAGACTGACTAAATGTTTACTGACTTTTGCGCATTTTTGGACCAGGCCCTGAAACTGCAGGCATAGCTGTGAGGGTTGTTTTGGTTGTTTTTTGTGTTTTTTTTTTTCTTTTTTTTTCTTCAGAAGGAAGCTGTTTAGGGCTCTTTACTGCTGTTAAGAAACAGAAAGGGAGCTGCAGTGGTGAATTATTGGTATGACATTACTCTTGGGACCCCAAAAAAGAAATCCTATTAAATAGAGTCCTTGTGATCTCATCGCTGCATATTTCATTGCTCTTCAAGAGGTTCTGCTAAAGTCATTCACAGAAAATTTCCCCTGGAAAGGCCCAGGGGAGAAAGGGGTTGGATCACCAGTTGGTCTGTTTAGCATTTACTGCCTCTGAAAGCAAGAGTTTTTTCTACAAGCAGCACCACTGTCAAACGATGCATGGAGATTCCTGGAGGAAAAAGAAAATGTAGCCAGGATGCAATATTTCACAACATTCTCTTTTTATAGGGAGCCCTCAGGTCACAGTACACCTTCACGTATTAGAAGTATACTACTGACATTGTTCCCACTAATAAAAAAGTTACCTTTGGTGTACACAGCTAGCCAAAAGTCATAGTGCGGCGTGACAAGGACATCCCCTACTAAGCGTCTGAAATCCTGCTGGCCACCAGCCCCAAGCAGAGGGCAAAGAGCTATCTCCAGGATGTCACCAACATCTGTTTATATGGAGGAATCCCAAACCAGTGCGTTCCCTGACAACTAATGCAGAGGTTTTAACGAAGTTCTTCACAAAAGGGCTCTCTGGATAAAAACCCTCTTCACCACTGATCTAACCTCTTGGGATGTTTCCTGTGTTACAGATCCTAATTACTGATTACATTAGTTCAGCAATTGTAGGAAATTAATTCTTACCAAGATGCGATCTGGAAGCACTCCTCCTTTCTCATTTTCGCTACATTTTCTCACTTTTTTAAGCATAACAATCAGGATAATGCTGGAATTTTAGAACTATTCTTACTGCTTGAACAGCCAAACTCAAGTCGGTGGCATTCCCAATAAGTGCAGCTGGAAACAGTTAGGGAAGATGCAATGACAGCCCTACCAGAGCCTATCCCAATGCTGCCTCAGTCTTGCTGTAGAATCCACAGACCCAGTCCCTCCAGAGAGCTGCATGCAAGCAATGAAGCACAGCTTGGTGGGTTAGAGTCTCCGTATTTAACCAAGATGCCAAGGACAAGATCCAGAGACAAAGACGGGCATATCAGGGTGAAAAAACAAAGAGAAGGGAAAATCTGCTATATTTGGTTGTTAACAGATAATTTTATTCATGCAGTTATGTTAGCAACAGACCCCTGACAGGAAGCAGAAACTGGACTTCCTCCCTGAAGTATTTGTGCTACGGGAGAGAGTACCAAATCGGGGCCTCCTAGCATCACTGCATGGTCTGAGTGAGATTTAAATGGGGTGCAGTGAGGAAACAGGAATGTTTTCAGTTTCACAGGTATAGAACAGGTTCAACAACACAGTCCAATAGGGAGAGTTCCTTTGTCCAATGCAGGGATGGCAGCAAATGACATGGAGGGACTACAGGCAAAGCCAAACCAAACCGGGAGGATTACTCAGCAGTGTCACTAATCCTGAATTCTCTCTGCTTCTCCAAAACAGTGAGCTCATTGTCGGCTGCTCTGGTATCTTAATGAGAATACAGTAGAGAATTCTCAGTAATTTTATCTAGGTTTATATTATCTCAGATGAAGACATATTACTTGTGTCTTGAAAATATCATAAATATCAAGTTGGCTTCTTTGGGTTTACTGGAAGACTGCTTGCTTTTGCTGGAGACTTCAGTCTGCCACTGAAGGAAACATTTAGATACTGTACTGGCTTAGTGGGAAATGTTGGAGATAGGCAGATGGTTGGACTGGATGATCCTAGCGATCTCTTCCAACCTTGGTGCTTCTATGATTCTATGAAAGCAGTAGCTATAAAGAAAAATATTATGCTAGTGCTACTAATTGTTATTTTACATATATATATATATATACACATATAATCAGAACTAGATTTAAGAGCTACACAAAAGGTACAGCCTTACAGATTGATATCAGCATTGGGCACTCTCAGTTGAGATGATTACTCATACCAGACATATTTCATGCTTTCTTCATTGTGACATTTTCCACAGGAAAAGTGGTGTTGTAAAGTTCAAAGCTCAACACCATTTGAAGCACAAAAGCTGCAAATGAAATTTGACTGAAGTGCAAATGAAGCATAAAGTACCAGTAAGTTTTCTTTGCTCACCATCAGGTACTGGCAGAAAGCTCCCTTGACTTGACTGCTACTGTGGGATGTTTTCTCCTGCCATAAGCAGGTATCATTAGAAATCTTCAGCTTTACAAATAAATAACTGTCACTGAAATGGTGACATCAAGTGACACAAAATGCTGGAATCACTCAAGAGCAAAAGGAATTTAGTTAGAAACCATTTAGTGTTCTCTGGCTTCTGTTTTTGGGGGTTTTTGTTGTTCGGTGGTTTTTTTTTGTTAATACTTGCACTATTAACGTTAACATATCAGACTTAAGTAACCTTTTCTTAAAAATCCTTCTCTCCTCAGTTAGGAATCTAGAGCACAGTGTCACTGACAAATGCCAGCAGACTTCCTTGGGTTTTACTGGAAGAAAAAGTCATATTTCTGATATTATCAAGATACAAGAAATATACCTTTTTTTTAATACAGAACAAACACACAAAAGGAAAACACTTTCAGGTTTTCATTATAAAGAAGAATACTAAGGCCAACCTCAATTTAAAAGAGAAAAAAAAAGTCTTGCAGGTCATCTTCAACCACACATCTGCTTCATGCCTACAGAAGGCCACTATAATAAAAACTCTGTTTTCATGTAACCAGCTCCATTTGTTTAGAAACTTGGTCAACTATCCTGGATTGTAGCTACAATGCCTCTCCCTCTACTGATGTGAGGGTTGTTCTCTCTTCAGTTGGAAGTCCCCATTTTTCCGCAACTTAAAAGAAAAGGAAGGGAGAAAATGAAGTATTAAATCTGGGAAATAGCAACTGATACAAAATATCCTCAAAACAGTCAAATCAGATTGATCTTTAACTACAAAACTGTTATTTTAGTGGGGGGGAAGGGGCTGAATCCAGTTGATATTGGAGTTTTGCTTTTGGCTGTGAAGGAGCATACAGACCTCTCTGAGCAGGAGCTAACAGCAGTTAGTCCCACTGATCTTGGTGTGTGCTATCAGGGTAATGAAAATTAGGCCTTAGGGTGTTTATGTTCCCCTCCTTTTCCTCTCCTCCTCTCTTCAGAACAGAAAAATTCCTCAGTGTTGACAGTCTCAGGGGGGAATGTGGGGAGAGGGAAAAACAGGAAAAAAAAGGGTAAGATTATAGTTCACCTGGGTTATGAAGTCTCTGCAGAACAAAACTCTGTGCTGCTCCATCTTAGGCATTGTCTAAAGGATTTCTTCCTCTGATAATCTGTTCCTTCCGGTGAGAGCGCTCCATACGTGAGCTTTGCCTACAGCTCCCTTCACATCCCATAAGGAAAGACAATATATCCTAAATACCTTCTTGATATATGGCAAATGGCCGCTTTCAATTTCCAATCACTCTCTTCATGTTTGTCCATATGTTGATTGGAATCTACTCCAAGATGATGCGTATTTATTTTCTGGGCTGGATACAGAGGGGGGAAGCTCACAGAAGTTAACTTTCCAGGGAATTGAAGAAATGGCTCTAAATTACAGCTGAATGGAGAGACCTTCCGATACAAATCTTTCCCCATACTTGGCAGTAAATCACCTGGTAGACATGTCTCATGCAGCTGTAATACAAGTGAGTAAGCAAGAGGAGAGGATGGTCTTTCTTATCAGGAATAGAAGTTACAAAATGTTACATTGGGAAATAAGTCAGAGAAAGATGATTGAGGAAATAAATGGAAACTTCAATCTGTACAGAACAGTCACTTTGTGAAAGTATCATGAGCAAGGGAATATAAAGGTTTAAGAAAGAAGGAAGAGTGCCGCATCTCTGTATTTTTAACAAGACAATTTTTGGCAAAGCTTTTTCATCGTACAGTAGTTTGTCTTTCCCTGCTGCACTGCCTCTTGTAGGAAAAAACACC
The DNA here is from genome assembly GCA_028571105.1 of Tragopan temminckii. Classification (NCBI taxonomy): domain Eukaryota; kingdom Metazoa; phylum Chordata; class Aves; order Galliformes; family Phasianidae; genus Tragopan; species Tragopan temminckii. The sequence goes on along the minus strand of JAOWBP010004343.1, from coordinate 10,881,323 downwards.
AGATCTATGGACAGTTCTTTACATTTCAAAGCAAAGAATGTGCAAAGAAATTTTATTCTCCAGTCCCATTAGTGTGAGGAGTTTGATGCTCTTGGGGTTATTTCAGCACGATTTAGTCAAGGGATTTTTGTTGCCTTTGTAAAATTTCTTACAGTGTGGTAGGGATCTTTGCAAACTCCCAGTGCTGACACCATGATACTATATTCAAAGAGAAAGAATTGATATTGAGACATTTATTCGTGACTGGGTTCCATATTACCTTAAATCTCATCCTGATACAGAATCCTTGATTTTCTACAAAAGAAAACCGACCAGCTCAGTGCAACCAGATTCATGCTGTAAGGAGCCTGAGGTGCAGAACAAGGTTATCCCTACAAACTGAGACAAAGCCAGGCAACAAATTGAAACACAAGATCAGAACCTGAGGAAGTGACAAATGTCATCCTAAACACTGTTTCATTTCAGCTTCACATCCTTTCTTTTTCCAGTGACTCCTGCTCACAGCTGGTCTTATTAGAAACAGTCAGAAGACTTTATTTAAGAAAAACAACTGGAAAAAGACACTGGTTTCTACTTTGTTTCTTTCTCGTAACATGTCTGCCTTTCAAAGATTATAGTCAGAACCTCATTAGCAATTTCCATCCAGTTTAAATTAAAAGCTCATTAAAAAATCCTTAATTTTTTCATTCATTGCTTTCTCAGGAAGCAAGGACAACAGTGTTTCTCTCACAACAGACAGCTGACATCCATGTTTGCACGAGAAATAAAACTCATCCTTCCTGACTTTTAAAACTTATTTTGTAAGCGTAAATACAGAAACAACTCAAAATTTGGGAGTTTATACATTTGTTAATTTATTATTTAAAATCAGTCAAGCAATTTTTATAACCCTTTTCATGACCTCTACCTAACAAATGGCTTGTTACTAACCCTTCAAACTTTCCACACAATTAAAAAATGATTAAAAGCTGATGAATGGGCTACAATTCAAGAAATTAGGTTGCAATTAAGAAGACATTTAAATGAATGCTTAAAACTACTTGGATTATAATTGGAACCAGATCAACTACGAAGGTCACTCTGGAGTGGTGTTCCTGTGACATTAGAGATAATTCAGCCAATAAAGTTGAGCAGTGAGATTTCAGTGGTCACTGCTGACATGGGATTGCGCATGGCTGAAACCTGCTCATAGGATTAGCTGAGCCCACCAAAGCCAAAGGCTAACCTTAAAAGTGACCTTAAAGCTGCAGTTGTATCAGTGTGGCCCTTTCAGAAGCATTTCTCTCTTGATAGCATCTTCAATGTTTTACCCAGAAAGGGCAGAAGAAACATCATGGCATGAGAACAGCAAGAAATACCAGTATCTGTCAACTTTTCTAAATAAGAGTAGTGTTTCCAGTCATGGTGACAGAGATTTCTTTATCAGCATATGGCTGAAAGCAAGGTAATTGTACGTGAAGTACTCGGAATAGATTATTCATGGTCATTCTGCTAATCTCAGCCATATTTCAAGGCACTCACGGGAAAGGATTTTCTATCTTTCAAGGGAATTTGGACACCCATTTCAAATGGCTTAAGGCAGTTTGGAAAATCTCAGCCAAGAGCTAATATTTCCTTCTAAAGAAGGTACCATTGGTATTTATTCAGTTTATCATTTATGCACATCAATTGCTCTACACAAAGACAGTCATTATTAAATTCAAGAAAAAAAAAAAAAAGATTTTCATATAACTAACTTTGGTGGTCACACAAATAACTCCAGAAACTAAACACTAAGAAACATCCAAACAGAAAAAAAAGATCATTTTGATCATTCATTTTCTTCACAAAAGTAACCAACCCAGTACTTCTATCAAACCATAAGAACTTCTAGAAATACATCGTGGTCTGTGTTTACCCTAGCAGTCATTCCTTGTGACTTTTCCATCTGGCCCGCTGCCACTGACCAAAATATTGCCTTTTACTGCACTCATGTTTCCATAATTGTTTCTCCCTCCTCAGTGCCAAAAAGAAATGACATCACATTTTTAATTGAATTATTACCCTAGAATACTCATCTTCTGTGAATTCCTTCCATTTTTTATGCTCTGGAGAATGAGTTATGCCTTTCTTTTGTATTTTAAACATTTCCTAGCAAACAGCCAGGCTTTACCAAACAGCAGAAAATACAGCTGTAGCTACTATCACAGCACATGTCCCTCATTGGACTCCATAGCAGAGCACATTTTCCAAAGATACTGCATTGGAGCATCTGGGAACATCTTCAACAACAGGGTCTAAAGACCTTGTTGGCCATGTTGACATGTCCCCAGAGCCCCAAAATGCTGTGAATCAGCTTTGTATACTCACATGCCTGCTTCTGAGTAGCAGGAAAAAGTAGGGCTTTGTAGATTTAAAGTGGGCAAAGAAAGTTATACAAAGGAGTTGCAAATCAGATTGAGGTTTGTTTTGGGGGGGCTGAATCTTAAAATGGAATGCAGCAATATATATCTACAAACTGGCATGAACAGACATTTTTAGGGAAAATAGAGACCAGACAGGTCTGGAGTAACTACAGATGCCTCCATTCACTCATCAAACACAGGAGAGGGAGAAGGTATAGTCAAGAAGACTCTGCTAGATAACAGGAGATGAGAAATTCACCAACTCAGTAATATCCCAGACTTCTTCAAATCAGCATCACCAGCACCTCTCTTCCCAGAGGGTTCAATATTCACTGAATTTAGTATCAACTCATAAAATGTAGGTGGGAAAATAAAATAAAATGACTCTTTAAAACCAAATCCACAGCCTATGGAGAACTTCCAGCTTCCCCTAGGCCTGAACTGAGCTCACACCATCCCATTGTCCCTTCTGATGTCAAGTTGATGGATTACAACTTCCTAATGCAGGATTGATGCATTATGACATCCTAATGTTGGGACGATTGATTGTGACTCTTTTTTTAAGTATGGCTTACTAGGCAATTATTGACACCATCCATGCATTAGAGCCCTAATTCAGCAAAAAAGAGCTGACAGACCAGTGCTCTGGGAAAAGATTAACCTATTCTAAATTTTATAGATTAGGGTGAGACAGGGCTTGTTCTGGGACAGGGCCACCCTCTCATTACAGGCCTTTGGAGACAGCAGAAACTAAACAGTTTATGCCACATCTTGAAGAAAATTGCTCTATTCCTTCACCTTTAAGTGGATTCAGACACTGCCAGTTGACTTGGGAGTGCTTTGAGGTCAGTGCACACACGCCGGAACATGGAGAAAAAAAAAAAGTCCAAATAAAGGAAAGAGAGAGGTAAAAGCCAGTGCTGTCAGCTCCTACCCTCTAACATCTGTGAATAATGGAAGTGCGGAACCAAGGTTGGGAGTGGGGAGGTGAAGGGAGAAAGGGATGGTTGTAACAGTGACAAACAAGTCTAAAGGGACTTCTCTCCTCTCAAATGTCACTGGGGGAAGCAGACAGGAGACGGGGGAGGTAAGGAAGAGAGAAGGTCATGGCTGTAATACCCAGAGCGAGTGGACAATCAAATGTTTGCAGCTGGGCTAGGAAATGGCAATCCAGTTGCAGAGCACATCTGGCTCCCTTGCTGCACGCCATGGGGGCCACCTGGTTTTAATCATGCTGGGATCACCTTTGAAAAACAGAACTTAATCATAGGCCTAGTCCTAGCAATAGTGTTACATCCAGACTTCTCTCCAGGGGAGCAGAGGGTGGGAATGGGGGGAGGAGATTAAAAAAATAATAATTATTCTCTTTTGCTCAATCAAGGCTAGAACTTTGTCAACAATTTCTCTTTGTCAGTTCAAGGGAGTCCCTTTTTTATTTTACTTCTTTGTAAACTAAGCAAGAATCAAATGCACTTTCCTTACTCATAGTTATTCAAGTTAGCTTAGTAGTTACTCAAGTTACTTGATATGTGTACTGCTGAAGAGCAGAGCAAGTAGAGAAGCAGCGATTTAAGGAGTGACTGTCTTTCTGCCCACTTCCTCCCACCACAGACATAGATAGATGCATCATCTTTGGGACTGCACAGCTTTACACCTTTCCTGGGCAGTATAAGGACCTCACCTATGGGTGCCATGAGGAAAAGCCTTAGCTGGCTGAGAAAAGGCCCAAATAGCAGCATGATTAGTCCCTGCAACAGCCACACTCAGTCAAACCAGAAGTGCCCCCCCACCTGACTTTCCTTCCAACACTGGTAGCAGATATTCAGTAGAAAGATAGAAGAAATTTTGCTAACAATCTGTTTCACCAAATTTTTAATGACTAGCTTTCTCTCCCAGATTAACTATAGTCAATAAACACATATAGATCTGAATAATGTGGTAAAAAAATTAAAAGAATACATGCTACTTGACCTGGGATATTTCCCTGAACATCTTGGGATGATAAAAACCAATTCAGCTATTGCAAAATATACACATTATTTGTTCTTCTATTAACATCTAGAATTCACTCACTTTAAGAGCAGTAGATTTGTTGGTTTTTTTCCTTACTCATCCTCACTTTCTTTGCCTTCCTTACCTGGTTACTTGCCTCCCCATATCTAATCTCTAACATTTCTCATTTCTAGAGAAGAAGCACCTAAGAATACTGGACACAGTAGAAAACCAGCTTTCACTGTTTTTTGGTAATACCTTTCCATAATAATTTGTGCATCAAATGAAGGTAGCAGACGTCAGGTTCAGAATAACAAAGGCAGTACTTCTTTAAACAAAACATTATTGAATGATGGAAGTCTTTGCCACAGGATGTGACAATTTCCAAGAGTTGGTATGTACATAGATGATTAAATCAAGTCCCAGAAGGTGAAAACATCCACTGAGAGTCATTAAACACAGAAATTTCACCCTTGTCTCAGGAAACGTCCAGGTCACTGGAGCTAGAGGGGTATTTCTAAGAAGTATCACTCTATAATTCCATTATTGCTATATCCCTGCCTAAGCCTCTGCTTTTCATGACAGAGAAGTGGGCTAGATGGATCTTTGATGTGAGCCCAGCGCACTCTTTAATCACCAAAGCAACTGCCATTTCAAACAAGATGGCAACTGAAGAGCAAAATAAGTAAAGAGAAAATTCAAAGGGAGATCAGGAAGGAGGAAAAAGCGGCAAGATACAGTCTTGAAATAAAAGTTTCCTATGGGCAGAAATCATGGTAATGGAACCACAGCATCCTCCTACAAAAAACAGACCATTCTTGCTGACCAGTTGTTGAAGTAGCAGTAGATCAGCCAAGCTCCCAGCCCTACTTCTTTGCCATCACAGAGACAAAAACACATTATTTCAAGGGAACTCCCACTTGAGCCAACTAGTGGAGCAGAAACCTGAGAAAGATTCACTAGGCTCATGGATGTTTTCACAAACAGAAATCCTTCATTCAGTTCTTCACAATTTAACCTGTACTGTAGGACCAAGGAGCACTCTGGATATGAGTGCACATGAAAACATGACAAGACTCCAGACGTGCACTTTAAATATCCTCATAGTGGAAAGGAAACCTCAAACCTTCAGTTCTACCTATGAAATGCTTCAAATAAGTTACCTTTCAATCAGAGTTAAGATCAGATAATGAATAATCTGTGCATTGAAGTTCATTTTGTCACAGATACTGGGGATACACTCACTGAAATGCTTCAGCTACTTCACACTTGTCATACTGCAAAGCCGCTTTAAACTCAGCTTAACCACACCAACCACAAGCTGTTTTATATCTCATTAGAAGAATGACTTAATTTCCAGCTATAATCTTGTACAGAAGTTCAAATCTGCAACAGAAACAGAATGCCTATTGTAATATAATCTAGAAATGTTATAACTAAAATAAACATAGTCAGAGACTATTTTACAAATGTTAATTATTTCTAGGGAAGAAAATCCTGTCAGGCAGGTATGCAATAGTAACAGCTATCTTATTTTACAGGCAGGGAAACTGAGCCAGAGATTAAGAAGTTAAGTGACTTGCCCAAGGCCACGAAGAGAAGCAATGTTAGGGCAAGGACTCCTAAGCAGGAATTCCCAGCTGCCCTGCAGGCTATAAGGCCCTTTCAGTGTACCTTTTTCACAGTTCCCAAATCAGTTCCACTCGAGTCCAATGGCTTCTAACGAGATCTTCTGATAGCAAGAACTGCCTGAGAGAGAATACATAAGGAGTGTGCCTAAGACTTAAGAAAGTTATCTTGATTTTTAGGAGGTTGACTGCACATTCTCTCCGAGCTTTATCTTGGAAATAGTGCAAGAGAGCACAAAGTATCTCAGCACAGTGGACGTAAAAAACCTATTTTCTCTGAACACGTCTGAAGAAAAGCTTTGGAAACAGCTGAGAAAAGCCACGGTGTTTTGATAGCCAGCATATCATACTAGCCTCTTTTCTGCACTTAAAGTCTTTCCTGTCGCAGCTGGTTTTGCACTGGAAAATGATAGGAAAGGAAGACAGTGACTTAGTGCTGTGCGGAAACACAAGGCTCGCTGTGCCACCTGCAGGGCGAGCCTGAAAAAATGCTTCTTGTAGAGAATAACACTGTCTCAGAAATCAGGAGCCACTGTTCTCATCCAGAACGACGTAACTTTGCAACATATAATTAGCTTGGTGAGCAAGAGCATAAAATGGACTATAGAAAGAGCCTGTCTAATTCCACTGGGATGTTTCATTCCATTCCTGCATGCACTCACCTACCTGGAATATCTCTTTACTATTGAATGAGAGAACCTAAGATAAAGGAGCATGGATGGAAATCTAAATCAGTTACAGCTTACATACAAGTTCTGTGGAACCCTCTCCTAACTATATATACCTCCATTTCCTTCTACAGTGAGCTGTAGTTCTCACTACATCGATCCACTTTGGATTTAATGCAAACATCACCATATAGTTAATGAGCAATATTTCTCCAAACATACGCTTCTTTTTTCCCCCCAGTGTATTGCTGGACTAAATAAACCAAAACAAAGAGTCCAGGATTCAGCCTAAATATATATCTAAAAGCAATTCAGAAGAAGATGGAAGGGTTTTTTTGGCATGGTTAAGAACAAAAGTTGCATTTTGGATTAGTCTTTCTTTAAGTTCCTCTTCAGTTGTGAGAACCTACAGTGGAAGGCAGCGGCAGCCAAAGTGGAAGTTCTGTTAAGTCAAGTCATTGTCCTTTTGTTTGTAGCAATACAGGCTGGACAGGCAGTCCAGAGTAATGAAGACGTATGTATTTGGTTCTCTTGCCTACCTATGATTATTCCCCAGCATACTGATGGCTAGAGCTTTCTGCAGAGTAGTTTCACATGTCACAGGTGTTGGGGTATCTACCACTTTCATTAGGAAACCCTTTACACAGCCTAGTAGATTTGGTCCCTGGAGAGATTTTTTTTTATTGTGTTTGGTTTCACTAAGAGTCTAGGTGTCGGCCAGTGATTGATTATTGTTTGTATTGTGGTAGCACCTAGAGGCACTGGCTGAAATTGCAGACCTGTTGTACTAGGTATGTATGTGTGAGAAGTAAGGAAGAAACAGGTTCTTCCCAGTCATCTTAGAGTAAGAAGGGTAAAGTCCAGTAAAGAGGTACAGAGAGTTAAAACGATTTACCAAGATCAAGCAACAACATACAAAAACAATCAGGATAGGAAAAAAATTGTTATGAATCTGGGTCCTGTGCCTCAATGCAATCCTGCAGGCACACCTAGGTACAACATCTCAACTTGAGTATCCAGGCAAACCTGAGCAACCCATGAAAACCAAAGCCCATCAGGCATGAGAGTTGCTGTACATTTCTCCTCGGTTCCAGCAGAAGCCACCTGCAAAGAGGGGCACATTCACTGCACAATTTCCACACTAGCTGTGGGGAAAACAAAGAGAACTCCAAATGCAGTAACAGAAATGAAGGAAAACAAAGGAAATATCAGAGGCTAACCCATTGGAGGAGGTTGCAGGAGGTGGTAGGTGTGATCCTCTTGAATTTCAGTTCAATTCTTTCCTCTACACTTTCAACAAATCCTCTTTTGGAAACCAATGGCCTCCTTCCCATTTGCTCTCAGATGAGGTTTATTACTGGAGACAAGCACCCAAATTAAACCATCATTCCAGAGTTAAAGCAAATATTTGTTGTCAAGCTGACTTCAAAAAAGGCAGAGGAATCATGGTTAACACCTTCATTCAACCAAGCTTTCCATTCAGTTCAGGAATCACCCATCAGCTCTGCAAACTGAACCCAAGATCTCAGTGATTTCATTAGCTCGTGAGACTCTCATTCACAAATCACCAGAAAACAGAAATACAGTACCACTTCTGAATAGTAATAATAATAATTAAAAAAATACTGTTCTGTGGTGTCTGTTAATCTGATGAATGGCCAAGACAGAAGTTAAAACCTGAGATGCATAAATACCTGATTTTGTATTTTGTTTCATTATACAAAAATGAAGGGAGAAAAACCAGTTGGGCGGTAGCCCAAACTATTTTTTTCCTTCAGATTTTTTTCAGTGAACTGAAAAACAGAAACAAGTGACATCTTGGGCTCAAGCAAAATATTTGAATGAAGGAAAAAAACCTTATAAAATTACACTGACATTAATTTCTAATTTCTCATCCGAAACAAAAATATCAAACAATTTTTTCTTCCCGGTGTCCAGGTCAAAGCATTCTGACTGTTGTCAGACCTGGTGGCATAGCACAGAGTCCATGCTTCTGTATGAGATACTTCTGTACTTTCTGGTGTGGAAAAGAGAAAGGAAAAAGCAGAAGAAAAGAGAGGGAAAGAAGAGAAAAGAGGATTTTGGCTAACAACTGAGAGTTTTGGTTGGTGTATACTGTACTTGCCTTTCTCACTACTGATTACAGTACTGAAAAGCAAACAGTTACATTCATAAGATCCTTGTTTTCCCAGAGAACTAAGCAAGTATTTGTTGAATTTCTCTCTATCACCTCTAACCAAAGGCTTTTCTGGCTGCTGGTGGCACCATGCTAGCCTTGCCCACTGCACTGTCCCTGTGGGGTTGGTATGCACTGGCTGCAATCTTGTTGGCACTGAACTTCACTGGCTGCTGCCAGTTGTGTCACCATTAGATCCCCCACTTCCCAAGTGTGCTTGTAGGTATTGGACCCCAACAACAAAGAAGAACAGAGGACGTGAGAATTTCCTCAAAAGATTAAAGCTCCCTTTCTTGTGTTGGTGTTAGACGAGCCCGGAAAGCACACTGAGGCATATTCTGCAATTTGACTGCGAAGTTAAGGCCATGCCGGACTGTGGGTTAAGGGCTGGTTTTACTCCCAGGGTCTTTCCTGCTGTAATCTGTCCTACCAGAAGCATCTCTGGGGAATATTCTCAATCACAGCATATGCCAATGTCATTTGGATCCTCCTTTCTTATCTTTGAGCTCTATTTACGAGGCTGAGAAAAGCTACCAAGAAGCCCATGATAATCCACGGTGTGTCTGGATATCCACAAGAGCCCTCCTAAGTCACGAAGATGACAAATGCGTACCAGCGAGAGCTGTTCCCCACTCCTTCAGTTTCAGCCATTCAAAACGAACATTCAGAGCATCGTGACCCTGTGAAGCCAAACAGTGCGTCCCTTGAGACCATCTCATTTCTCTCTCCCCCTCGCTACAGCCCCCTCATCAAATAAAGCCAAGAGTATGTGCGTCATTCTGACACATACCCTTCAGGAAGTGATGGGAATAGGATAGATTTTCTTCCTCCTAATGCCCTGACTATGTCCCTACAGCACGAGGTCCCTCATTCCCACAGTAACAGGCCTCCTCTTGCACAGCACCGGCGGGTAACCTGAGCAGCCATGACCAATGGGATGTCGGATTAGCATCGCTCTGTGACACTGTCAGCAGCATTATGCTGGGCTCTTTAAGAGAATATCCTGCTGTGATTCACAACAAGTCTTGTGTTCGGGAGACACAGAGATCTCACCCAGCAAATTAAAATGCGCTACAGTGAATTTCAGTCTTTCTGCTCAAAGGTCTCCCAGGGAATGACCTAAGTGATGTGTGCTGTATCAAGGGCAAGAGCCACCTGCTCCCAAACCCGTCTCTGAACCACCACGGCCCACCTGTGACAAAGTAGTGCGTGGCTGGGACCAGGCTGCAGCCCCAAACACTGATCCACAGCTGGGCAAAGGATGAAATAGGTTCGTTTTGCTGCAGCAATTTGTCTGAAACATGTCGGATCACGTATTGGTAACTCTTCAATATATTCTGCATTATTCACTGACGTATATTTGTTATCTTAATTACTAATTACAAAAAGTGGCATGACTCATTCCCAAGATGGGTTAGAGAGACCACTGGTTTTACCAGCCCTGCCAGCTCCATTGCTGAGCTGCTGGTAGCTGCTAGTTGGCTGCGAAGGAATGGTAACAGAGCCTGCTGTCTCAAAGCCTCCTCACTTCAGTCCATTTCATCTGCTGTATGACAGATGAAGCGTTAGGTATCAAGCCCAGAACAATGAGTTGAAACTCACTGAAATATTCATAACATTCTGAGTTTGAAGAAACACTGAACAGTGGATGAAGGAATGCAGGAATTGTTTGCATTTTTGACAGACAAGTACCATAGCGCTGGAGAAAAATGCTGCATCCCTAACAAGCAGCAGCATAAGTGCATGGACAGGAGGAAACCCTGCTTTAGCAAGGGAGTTGGACCCAGTGAACCCCAGAGGTCCCTCCCAACCCCTATGATTCTGTGATTCTCTGACATGAGTACCTCAGTGAATATTAACAGTGATAGAAGGACAGTTGGACTAGATGATCTTGTAGGTCCCTTCCAACCTTGTGACTCTACGATAAAGAGAGGAACGTTATTGTTTTCACTGGAACATGCTAAAGATACAGGCTTTAATATGTCTTTTCTTGCAAAATGAGTTCTGTATTTCCTCTGTTGTTAGAACTGTGGTTTTGCATCTCCTTGGGAAGTCAGCACTCACACCAGTGCAGCACATGCTAAACCCAACACCGGCCACTGCTCCTCTTTTAACTGAGAACCAAATGGCAGCATTCTCCTTGCTTGCCGCAGTGACACTTCCCATGGCAAATGCACTCAAAAAATTACCAGCAAAGCATGCCCCGCTTTGTTTGCAGGAGCCAGCCATATCCAAGCCCCAGGTAATATACCTCCCAACACATTCTGACTACCCCCAAAAAACAAAAACCCTCAGCTGTGCTGCGGCTCCTCCTTTTTTCTCCCCCTGGCCTCCCACATCACAGATGAAAACAAGAGCGCATCTGGCATTTGCTGAGCGTCAGATACTTGGCCGAGACCTCCAGGAACAAACGGCCCTGGCTGCCCCGCTCTGAGCCGCTGAGAGGTCTCCAGCACGGCGCGAGGGGTCAGACCTAGGAACTGTCAACAGCTTCCTAATGTATGCTCTTTCTCTGGCAAAGGGGGGTCCCAGGTTTTATAGCCTAATAGATTCGTTAATCGGAACACACACAGGCTGGGAAAGCCACTGTTTGTTTTCTCTGACAGGTTTGGCATTTTCCTCCTGGGAGCCAGGAAGCTTTAAAGGCGTAAGACTCTCCTGCTTAAGTGGACAAGAAAACCAGTCTGGACAAAGCGAGACATGTCACTGTGTCTGCTCAATTCCGAGACAGAAGGTGCCATTTTAGAGACTTTACAACAACATCAATGTCAGGGTAAAGGAAATTAAATTCTTTTCCCTCTCCTCCCCTGACGTCTCCATTTTCTCCATGTTCCCACCCCTGTTTCTGGGGCCAGAAACTGGCCACCACAGGCACAATACATGTAATTAAGATGAGGACAGTGATGTTCAGTTCAGACAGCAGCTCCAGGGAAGCATTTAAAGAAAAGGATAACTATCTGGTACACCAGTGGCAGAGTGCCCACAAACTGTGCCTGTTTGCTCACGACAGTGGTTTGAAACACAGGAACATGAAATGACAAACACAGCAAGAAAAGCTCCTGCATGGAACTACACATCCACCATCCACAGTTCACGAGTTGTGATGGAGGATCTGCCAACACAATAAGGATTTGCTATCAATAACCTGGGTATAATCATAAAGGTGGAATTCAAAGTGTTCTCAAGGCTGTGCAGCAACTGAAAACAAAAAGACTCATCTCAAAGACTGAGTTTATTTACTACACTTTAAAGACCTGGAAGAGACATGAAAACTGTATGCTAAGGTGTTACAACATCAAGAAGAAGACATTAACAGAGGGATTTCAGCAAAAATAAATTTCAGTCTCTTTCCCTCAAGTTTGGCCTGTGACATGGTTCCTGCATCAAGACCCAACCCTCTCAGTCTGAAGGCATCCCCATATTCCTGGCACAAAATGAGGGCTGTGGTTTACACACAGGGGCCAGCTCAGCAAGTCCCCCAGACACTGACCCTTCAGCACTTCTATATCTTACACTGTTTGCCCAAGTGCCTGCTGTCAGGCATTGCCAGACACAGCTCCCACAGACTGGTGGATCTCCACTGTACCTCTCACTGTCAGTGCCCTGGTTCACTGGTACACTCCCTTTCTTCATTCCTGCTATTCCTATGTCCTTCTTCCCCTTGACTAGAAACCAGCAGTCTCCACAAGATCTTCTTGCTCTCATACTCCAGCTACTACAACACTGCGCGGCAGGTATGGCTGAGACCAAGGAAGGCAAAATAACATTTAATCCAACAGCAATATCTTGCAGGAAGCACAGTCAATTAGCATTCTTTAGAATGGGAACTAGCTTCAACTTTGATTTTTAAACACTCCCTCCCTCCTCCAAGTCCTGTAGTCACTTCTCCCACTACTGATAGAAGTGATGCTTATGTCTTGCTGAAGTCGAAGTATGTCCAGTCAAAGTTACAATGAAACACTATGCTAAAGTGCTTTGCTGAATCGGAGCCATCGTAACTATCCATTAGGCTTTGATCTGGTTAATGTTTGTCCAAATATGGCCCCACGACAGGAAAGCAATGGACCATTATTAAAAGAAGGAAGGACAGCTGGAATTATTTTAGTGTACAGCTACATGCTCAAACATACACCAAGTAACAGACTGACAAACTGCTCTTACTACTGCTCGAATTACCCTTCTCTCAGTACCTAGTTACAAAACTGATAATTAGGGCCTTATTTTTGTTCCCCCTACCTTTTAAAGCACTCAGCACTCACCCAATTTGCACACATAGTTTTAAAAAAAAAAAAGAGGAGGAATCTCTGGGCAGATGCGGAGGGGAGAGGTGTTTGTTTGATGGGAGTCAACACAGACATCACTCAGTCACCGCAGAACTGAAGAAGGAGAAAGACAAGGGAGACTGCCTCCCGCTGTATATATGCCACAGAATTGTGATGCGTACAACTGGAACATAATTAAGTGAATACTTACTGATGCTTCTTCACTCATACACACAAGTCTATTCTTTCCATTTATTAACCAAAAAGAAAAAAAAAGAAAATAAACAATTGGCCTGTCCCAATTCAGTTTCATGAAAAGCAGGTTAGCTGCCAGAACATGTAGAAAGACCTCAGGACTCCACCCGTGACAGCAAGTTTAAACAAGGCAAGGTCCATCCTCAGCAAAATCAGTGACTTTCTTTCTGATCTGACATTGTCAGGTCTCAGGTGACCTATGACTTCCATCACGTCATTTGCTCACACACTATTGATGATGCGCTAAGGGATGTTCTCTGCTGCCCACTCCTGGCCTCTGGCTCACTTGATGGAGATACCCATGGAGAGGAGCCAGCTCCCCACCTCAGCACATGGGGAGCTCCAGCACATTCATCTGAAGGGCTGCAGCAGTGAAACCATTGTTTTCTGAATCCTCTTCAGCTCCTTTTCATACAACAGCAGTGCAGGACTTCACCTTTGCCATTGCATAGATAACATGCATTCTATTTGGACAGCAGAGGCTTAAGAGATAAGGTAACAAACTTTGTGGTGTGTAGAAAACCCGAGTGCAAGGTTCTCTTGATCTGCTTGGTTAGGCTACTAGAGACAAGACAGCCATTCAATGCTCTCTCATTCACCCACAGTTGATGAAGAGGAGATTTTTAGAGGGCTGTGTGTTGGAGCAAAAGCACCTGTGCCTGTGTGGGGATACCTGTGCTCAGCTCCCCAACACTCCACTTCAAATGGGACCTCATGACTGCTTCACTTCAAGGAAACATAAATATCAAAGGCAAACTTAACAAGAACGTGAATAAAGGAGCTGCTTGCCCTAAGTTTGGCTTGGACAGGAGGCATCACCCTGCCCATTTCCTGTTTTCTACTGCTGCAAGAACTCCCATTCCCCTGCCCTAACCCCATCCCATCAGCTGAACTTCACAGACATTGCCCTGGGGAGAGGAACTGCCACACACACAAGTAAGGGGCATCTGTGTGGCTGCTCACAGATACAGGGAGACTTCCATTTCACAAAGTGCACTACGGCATGTGATGCTGCAGCCACAGCTCCTACATGGGGCTATAAGGTTTGAATTGCCTCTCCAGCTTTGCCACCAGCTGTGGGACATTGGGCCTTCACAGCTACTAAAGCAGTATGGGACTTCTGGCTGCATGTTTCTCAAGCTTGGTGTCCTCATCTCCAGACTGGGGAAAAAAGCATCACTTGTGCCATCCCTGTAAATGCTTCAAAAGCCAGTGACAGGACGTGCTGAACACCCATACCACCTTACTAAACTTTTGGATCCCACCTCACCAGGAGCAGACTCCAGTCTTCCCCACAAGTGCCTTCTCCTGGCTGCTCCAAAGGGACACCTACCATCACTGCCCCTGGAGACCACTGGGATTGGCATCAGGTGGAAAGCCCATCCCAGAGGAACATACAAAACTGCTTCACTGGCTCAGTCCTGCAGTTCATGAATTTCAATAAGATGCAGTCTAATCCGGCTCATTTACTGGAGCTGCTTTTTTTTTTGAAAGCTTCTTCCCATTCAGATTATAATTCTTCATTTCAAAACAGAGCAATAAAACAAATTGGAAAACCTTTTTCCTCTTTTCTAACGCTATAACTTATGCTAGAAGCCTATTTTTAGAATTCTGACATGTATATAAAAATATACGTTCCCAGAGGAATTTTGTACCACTATGCAACATGAACTTGTACAAGAACTAATGACATGCCTCGATTTATTGCTTCCCATGCTTTGACTATAGTTTATTTTTTGATGAAAAACAAAATAAAACTAAACTAAATCAAATCACAACAAATAAAAAGGAGGGTATTTGTACATTTGGCTAAAAATAATTAACTTCTGTAAGTAAGTCAGGCACTGACAAAATTTCTATTCTTTGTACACAGCTTTTAGATCAAATTCTGTCCTATGAATGGAGATTTGATTAAAATAAAAATAATAATCAAGCTATGCCAGTGGTTTTAAAACTCTTTCTAGCTCCTCTTTGTGCTGATGAAAAAGAAGCCCTAACATAAAACTAAGAATTTCCCCTCAGAAACATTTGGGATTCTCAAAGAAACACCATCTGATTACATCTGGACAGATCTGAAGACACTGATAAGTGATTTATATATGAAAATCCTACAGTTTTGTTACAAAGTATTTTCAAACAATCTACTCCTTCGTCAGTTTAGAAGACTGAGCACATCTGAAGGATAAGCTGTTGTTTAAGATCTTGAGAACAAGTCTTCAATTGAAAAAATGGATGTATGGGGGAGACACATCAATGTTTCTCAGGTCTTGAACAGATTTAGTAATACAGATGGATGGACAAAGGAAAGAAGGACATGAACTAAGGAAAGCACTTAATGAGGTCAGGAGAGGCACTCTCATCCTCTTGGAGGGCTGGTCCTCGTAATGGAACACTGCCTATCCTTTGGATACCAACAGAAAATGGTGCTGAGCTCAGATGAGAGAATTCTGTCACTCCTGAGGTTTTCATGAACTTCCAGATGTTTCACTTTTGCTGATTCAAGAAAGAAAGGATCATCTAAATACCTACTAAAGTCTGTCTCAGTATTTGCCTCAAATTCACATATAGGGCTATGGCTCTTACACATTTGTCAAAAATTTACTTTCGGCTTTATCTGCAAGGACTGCACTTCCCATTTCATTTAGATTTCACTTGAAGCATGAATGCTGTGTATTTTCAAAACATGCACCTTTGTTCCATGCACTTGGCCACTAAACAAGACTAAGCAGCAGAGAACGTACAGCTGCAGTCCACTTTCAAAGTCTGTTAAATCTTCAGCTCACGTTTGGCAAGAAAAATGCACATCCAGATCATTGACAATGCAGATAAGCAATAATGAGAATCAAGCTTTTTTCTGTGTGCACATTACAATCAGAAAGGTCAACACAGTGGAAGGGCAATACAGGAGTGTAAAAGCAAAGGGACTAGTGCCAATGGAATTGTGTTACAAAGGAAAAAGTGCTCACCCATCTCTGAAGATCTAGGCTCACAGGAAAACTCCACAAGGGAAGAATCTCCAACCAGAAATCCTTCCCCAGTGGCAAACAGCTCTTAAATGAGGTCTAAGAGAGGTGAAGCCAGGCTCCACCCCTTCCTATCACACAGGTGAATTACCTTCACCTTCGCTCCCAGAGCTGACCAGGTCTTTCCCCCAGGTGCTCCATCAGTGGTTTGTGCCGGGACTCAACAGTTACCATATGGTGTAAAAATATGAGTGAATATCCTCTGCAAAGCTGTTCTTAAAGAACAGCTCTACAAAGTCCCTCTAAATCTTGTATAGAACCTTATGCTCACTTTGCTTCCCTCGCAGACACACAAATACAGAATTAAATCCACAACTGATCCATGCTCTCCTTGGTGATGACAGCCATGAAGGTTCCACTTCCCAAAGAGGGAGTGAGACACTGGGCTAACAGGATCTCAAGCCAAGTTCCTATCTCTGCAAAACAGCTGAACTTGTCTCAGACATTCATATTCACTCTCACCCATTTGAATCCTCTCCTACAAATGAACAAATCCACTCTGAAATTCTTATTACTCACTAAGGCCTTTGGAGCAGAATCTGGAAGTGCCTAGTACTTCACTGGTTTTACCCTAATAACAATATTACCCTGCTAAAATCTCAAGTAAGAGGAACATCTTTCCATCTTTCTTTATGTAAGACCTCGATTCCAAAGGAATTTGGCACCGTATTGAACTCCTCCTTCTTGCCAGGTCTGCAGGTCAAGTACTGCAAGCTGTGATAATGAGGCTGGATTCTGACCATTCTGACCAGCATCTTCTAAGTCATCAAGAAGACAATGAATGACTCAAGCAAGGTTTATTTTTGGTAGACAAATGTAAAGGAAAATGCAATTCAATGTCATAACGTTTGCCACAGTCTGGTAGGAAATCTGATTTCAGCACACATGAAGAATCTCCTCAGCCCCAGAGTGTGCTTTCTAACCAGATTTCTCTTTCTCTATCGCTCAGGTTGGATTTTTTGGCTTTTTTTCCCCTTCTTTCAGTTCAAAACTCTTAAAATTCCACCCTTCCTACAAAGCATTTTCTGCCCCTAGGAAAACTTCTGTCATGAAGTGATGTGCACATTACATCTCTGTAAGTGAATAGCAAACAGAAGCAAATGTCTTTAATGTATCAACAGCAGGGACAAAAGAAAGGCGAGGAGCAGGAGGCATCACCAACAACAGTGAGAATATTAACCCAGGCCCTTTTCTGCTTTTGTTTCCTTCTGAGGGCCACCACAGAAATCACACACACTGCTTCAGATCGGTGACACCCCGCTACATCGGGGCAATCCTTCCTGAACAGTGCCAGCCATTGCCAGCAGAGCTGTCCCTACCAGCCTCCAGGAGGGACGTGCTTCCAAAGGCCCCAAGCCCTTCAAAGTAGCTCACAGAGTTCTGTCAGAAAGATTCTATGAAGAGAAGCCTGTGCTAAGGTGGAGAGGTGTGTAATGCGTTGGTAGTTTTGAGAAGGAATGGCCCTGACATCAAGGCCTTAAAGTGAACATCCAGGCAACCTGCTTGACGCAGGGCATAAAACTGCTCTTGCTGGCTGCTCCTCAGCCTTCCCATCTGTGAAATGGCAATGATAATCCTGCTTTTGTCATTTTAAAGTGTTGTTTTTCCATTTTTGAGATTGCCACTCATTCTGCGTACACACAACAGGGACTCGATCTTATTTATGGCTTCCTGGTTGCCATTGTAAAAACTTCAAATTATGGAATGTCTTAAGATTATTGGAAGACATTTGCCTAGGCTTATCCAAAGTTTGTGGGGACAGCTGATGGCTGCAATTCACAGAGGGCAGTGTAGACTATAAATGTACAGATCCCTTTTCAGCTCAGTATTTACAGCTGCATCTTAAGAACAGTGAAAATAAGGGACACAGAAACACTGTGCCATTCAAATTAGCACTGTAAAGTACACTAGCAGTAAAGGCATGCCAAAAAGAAAAAGGAAAGCATAAACTTGCCAGGTGCAAAAATTACTGTACAGATTCACATTCCTGGCATTTTTAGCTCATTTATGTTCCTTTCAAACTATTCTGCAGAGAGATTTTTAAAAGTCTCGAAAGGAGAATGCTGCTCATTCATTTCTCTATGTCATTTCCATATTTACCGATTAACTTTTAGCAGAAAGGCTCATTCATCCTATTCAAAATAAAACCTCCAGAAATATTTCATATATACAATAGTCTGGGAGTATAACCACTGAATGCCTGAGAAAGTCCTTGGCTGGAACAAGCCATCAGTAAAGTTGAACCACACTGCATTTTTATTAGCAGATCAAGCTCAGGTAAGAGAGACCTCTGCTGCTTTTCTGCTGGAGTCCATTGCTTACCTCTACCATCATGACAAAGCGACACTTTTCCAGAGGCCTTCATTTGATGTTACACCATCACTGGAAGTCCATCTTTGCGTTCCCCAAGAAATGTATACATGGATAGGCTGCATGTTCTTACAACACGTCTTGGACAATGAGTGTGAATTTAAAAATTAAGGATAAAGTCCACAGATACATAGGTCACTCTGAATCTAATGCTCCTTATTTGTTTCCATGAAAACTACAGCAGCTACAAAGAGCACAATAACACTATTTGTTACAGCAAATTCTCAGCTAGAAATACTGTTTTTAAGGCACAACCATTAGCTATACATTTTCACCAGCAATGAACAAGAGCTGCATCCCATGCTCATAATAATCTACTCCAGTGGATGTGACCCACTGCTTCATAGCTGCTGTGTTGGCATCACAGCTAGGAAGATGTCGCCCACACTGTCCAAATTTAATCGGCTCTAACACTTGGAAGTCAGAAAATGCCAAATCCAGACCATACAGTGGGTGTGGTAGGACAGTCCAGCCAAGATTGGCAATATGCTCCATAGTCTTCAAACTGCTATGGGGCCTGGTGATAACATTTTACAAGAGAAAGACTGCCTTCCACTCTGGTCTGACTCTGAAGTTTAGGTCTTCAGCTTAGTCAGGGTTGTGATGCCACAGTCAGAGCTGATGGCTTGTCCCAGGTTTCAGGAAATCCAGCAGGATCATCCCTTTCCTATCCCAACAGACAGAGGACATCACTTTGCCCACTGAGGGCTGTGTCTTGAATTTTTTCTTTGATGGGGAATTCGCACATCACCATTTGGTGACGTGGACTTTCTGACTTCGGCTTGTAGTGGTGACACAACTTCTCAACACTGGTAATGATGTGATCCAGGACACTGTCACCTTGTATTTGTTCAAAAGGTCCCAACAAACTTGCATACAGTGTTCCTTCTGTTCCTATGAGTATTCATGGGACTCACCCGGTGCAAACTACATGATATTTCAGTGTTGCCATAATTGCAACAAAATGTAACAGAATATTGGTGGGAAGGTTCAGCCTCTACTGCCTTACCACAAACATCCACCTCTGATGTTGTGGGTCAACATAATAAAATAGGAAGCATTAATTTCAGAGCAGCCCTCATATATCAAGCATCATCATGTCACAGAATGAAGGGACTGAGATTTAAGTTTTTTGTGGCTAAAGCTGCAGCAGAATAGGAGACCCACACTGAAACTGTCTACTATCCAGAAACCAATCAAGTGTAAGCCTTCATAAACTGTCACCAAATCCTTGGGCCATCTGGCTCTCTGATGCAAGGCAGATGAACTTCCTCAAGGCAACACAACATTCATTTTCACTTCTCTCAGCAATATTTGAAATGCAAGGAACAGTACAGCAAGGCTCAATACTGGACCAGACATTCAAACCAGCTCAGGGAAAAAGTGCATCACCCAAAATCTGGGTGGATATTAACAAAGCCCAGATCCTTTCAAACACCAGACTCTGCATTACCTACATAAAATGACATAAAATCATTAAAACATTGGTTTCAAGTGCTCAAAGAAGTGTGCTAAAATATTTATGTTATATTACTTGTTTTTTCACGTCTCTTTGGATTCAGAGGAAGACATCACGGATGGAAAGAATACCTCAAGTGAACAAGAACTGCAAGAATAGCTGCTGCATCCCCCCATTAGATATGTTTTGCTACCAGAACTATTTCTAATTCTGAACAGTGGAACAAATAAGGCACAGGAAGCAAAAAAAGAAGGAATCCCTGGAAAGAAAGATAGGAATCACAGTTTTTATGCACTGAAGTTGGCAGAAATTTTGCTGGAAGGGAAAGGCTCTGGAGCAGAAAAAAAGTTGCACCCTTTTTTCAGCCAGTCATTGGTGTTATTATTTCTAAATTCAGAGGAAACATCACTAGACTCATACGCTGCTCTTGGTTATACCATTATGCATTTTACCATAAATCAACCACCAGCAAATTCAAAACAACTCATAGCAGTGACTGTACAGCAGCGTTGCACAACCACGTAAGGAAATGTAGGCACAGACAACCTATTGATGCAACTTCTGTTTTATGCAAATGCCTGACATAGGACACATGCAAAAACTAGGAAGAAAAAAAAGCATGATCACAATACTTCCCTTGTCACTGCAGTGACATTTACTTCCAAACAGCCTTTACAACGGCACCAGAAACTGACTTTGCCCTAGGGTGAGAAGGAAACATCTAATTAAAAAGTCTTAAATTCTGGTTGTCAGGGCTTAAACAACGCCTCAGAGTGGGCAGACAAAAGTTCTGCTTTTTTGCAGGAGCCGGAATAAGGATGGACTAGAGGGGAGTGCTGAAAAATAGCAGAAGAGGAAGATATCAAAAAGAAAACTGAAAAATAGTTTAGTTAAACTATCCTCAACAAAAAGCCTTGAGTCTTCTTCTTAAGTTCCCCTTGATTCAATGCTAGTTGAAATTAAAGTTTCACTGGCTTTGCATCATGGATGTCTAATTCTTCCTTGATCTTTGTCACCTGAAAGAGGAGTTTGGGGGGTTGTCATTAACGAACATCACAACAACCTGTGTGATAACTAGCATGATGGCATACCAGAGACAGAGATGGTTGTTCTACTGAGAGTGTCAGCACTCATTTTTTTCCAGTCTCCACAAATACAAATGCAAAGCCCAAAGCCAGCGAAAATCCTCAGCATTAGCCTGGGATTATTAAGGTCTTTTGCAACTCAACCTCTTGTAACTGTGCCTTTCCCTACAAAAGGCAGATGCTGAAGATTCAAGACAAGATAGCCACAGACCCATAAGTAGTATCTAATGCTATCATAAAAGTTTATGGGCCACACCCGCTTAAGCCATAGTTCTCCATCTCTATCCAGATCAGCTCCAGGTAGTTAACCTCCCAGTTATCTTCAGATCAGAAGCAGAGGGCTCAGCCGCTAAACGGTGCTTAAGCTCCCACCCAGATCTGGTGGGTTAATTCATGGCTCCACCATTACTGTCCCACATCTTCAACTAAACTACTGGGGGGGAAGATCTGTTATCCCACAGCTTACATATCTGGCCTCTGCATAAATCTGCTGGCTGTTTTCTTAAGTACAGTAGCAGGCACAGTAAAATTAAAAATAGTAAGAAAATTTAAAAATAGCAGGGATTTATTCTGGGTGCTGTTAAAAGGGAAACACAGCTGCTTAAAGAGCATGGAAAACTGTTAAATAGACTTGAGGCATCAGCACCCAGCCCTCCCAACAAGGTCCGGTTTTATTAAATTTCTTTTCCTGTATTTAGGTCACTGGTATGTGCATTTCAACATGGAGCTCAAAACTCCTCTGATACTTTGGCTACCAACTTCTGAAAGCTGGAGTAGGTCAGTTGTAATTGTCCTGTTTATTTATATTCTCTCCTGAAACATCCACTATAAGACACTAGGCTAGATGGGCCGTAAGACTAATCCAGTATGGGAAATTCTCGTTATGGGAAACCAAGAAACACATGAATATTAAAGATGTGTATTAGAAGATGGAAGCCTGCGGCCAGTGAGAGGTTCTCCATTGCAATGCCTGCCTCTACCCCTCATATGAAAACCTTGCTGGGTTGAGATGTGAACATACTTGCAGAAGTAGGAGCAGCATGAATTTAAGCACTGTTCACATACTGCCAACCACCTCCATGCTCCTCCCTCAGGCCACCCCATGCCCAACAGCAAGCCAGAAAAGCCACAACATTCTGGTCAGTACAAATCAGACTGTCTCTTATTTCCTTTTCTTCTCACCATTTCTTTTTATCTTGTGCGTGTATATACATGTGTAAATATACATATATATATATTCATATACATACATGAAAACAACTTACTCTAGTGCAAGGTCATAGAATCATAGAATCATTTGAGTTGGAGGGGACCTTTAATGGCCATATAGTCCAATCCCCCTGCAACGAACAGGGACAACTACAACTCGATCATGTGCTGAGTGTCCCATCCAGTCTGACCTTGACTGTCTCCAGGGATGGGACAACCAACCCATCACAAGCAGAGCATTCCTGTCTGAGGCTAGGGAACACACCCCTGTACTGCTGAATGCAGTGCTGACTAGGTTTCCTGAAGAAACTCCTCAAGTATTTCCTATAACGGAGGCTGACATTATCTGTTGTCTCTAAACAGCAAAGTCTATCTGCGGGACCAGTTACAACATACAAAGCCATAAGAAGCCAAATGTGCTGTTCTTAGAGGACTGAAGTTATAACATACAGCAAAAGGTTTATAAAGTTAACAGGAAGCATTAAGGTGGCATTAATGTGTTTGTCACGTGGACGAACCAGAAAGGTCACTGTCACTGAGCAATTAGCTAATGGAGCATTGCTAGTTACTGAAGATTGTAAAAACTCAGTAGTCAGATCTATTTAGAATACCTGAGAACAAAAGATTATCCAGAGTCTACAGAGAAATAAGAAAGTAGATTTAAGAAGCACCATTTAATAGAGCACTTCTTATGATAAAGAAACGGGCAATTTATTTCTGCGTCAAGAACTTCTTTTGCTTTTAAATCATCAATCACTTTCATCTTTTACAATATTGGCACACAGAAACACTCCTGAGGATGAAGAAACGCGCTGGGTAATAAACCTGGACTTGCGTCACACTGATTAGAACTAGTCAAGCTTTCTTAGATTTCACTGGAAGGTTTTCCAGTTTCAGAGTTTTGGATATGACACTGCAGTCTGAGCATTTCTCACCTCATTACTGCCAGAAGATTCTTCCTTCATTCTTCTGTACGGGCAATTCTTTCTTTCTTTTACATCGGTTGGCAATGGTAAAATACAGTCCTCAGAAATATGAAAAGTGAGATACTTAATAAGCATTAAAATTAAATTGCCTTGTGTTTTGATTTAAAGGAGATAGCTATTTTAAAGCAAAGTTTTCAAAGAAACAGAGGATTCAGTCATCTGATAACTGTAAATCTTCAAATACATTCTCCCAAGTTCAGAGAACAAAACGCTTCCTATCTGCCATTAGTTTTCTTTGCATCTTAACACATGAGAAAAGCTTGATAAGCTAACTATCCCTGCTTATCATCTCTGTGTGGTTACTGATCTGAGATACAGATACTTGACCAAGAAAAACAGTTCTAACAGCTAGACTTACAAAGCTCAGAATTCAAACTCCAGTTGAATTTGCTCTCTTTAGACATAGTTAACACAGGTTCTGGTATTCAGATGAGAGCTTACCAGCTGAACAAGATAGTATGGGTCTATAAAGATGCATTTTAGAGCAACACATAGGCAGACGCTCCCAAATTGCTTGGATTTGGGGTAGGGCACACAGGTCACAAGGAGGAAGACTGCAACACCAGCTGAAGAACTCTAGGCTTGCTTTCTTTTTTTACAGGGAAAATTAAAAATGGAGACAGAGAGCAAACAAAAGGTGAAAGTTCATCTCCCCATGAGTGAGGGCCGGAAATCAATGTGCACACTGTATGCTGTTTACTCATCCTTGCATCCAGATGAGAAGGCCATCTGACTCCCGCACGCAGCCGCCTTCCCGGTAGCAGCATGGTGCCTGTCCCCCTCTGCTCCAACGCGGCCATTGAAACAAGCCGATACAGACTCGACGGCGCCAGCAAACCCGCAATAACTTGCTCGTTGCCACAGTGCTTCCAGGGCCCATCCCATCACCTATCTCCATTCACACTCCTCCTTATTGCTCACCTGATAACGATAGGCCTGACCATAATTGCTGGGCTGTGCTGCAGAGCAGCAGAGAAGCGGATAACAAGTATCTATCCCTTCTCTCAGCACAAACGTGTAAAAGTTTGTTCAAGGTTTTACGAGGCACGGAGCAAAACAGCTGCTTTCACTGAGAGCTGAGGTGTTAACTGCTGAGGTACAGCAAGATGGCTCCTGCCAGCCCGCAGTGTCTCTCTGGACAGCCCAACACACAGACTTCTGTGTCAGGCTGAAACAGGTGTTAGGAAGGAAACTACTTCATAGTGGAAGGTGGGATGGAGGCAGGGATTTCTTGAAGTTTTAAAGAGCTGGGAAAAGTTGCTTTCAATTGAGGCTTCAAACAGAAAGTAAAAACTTGGGAAGTTAAGGCTTTCCTTGCCAAGTCTCCAGTTCTCCACCTCTGCCTGGTGTTTCTGGCCCGCTTCTAAAACTCCAGGGGGAATTCAGCTGAGTCCAGATCTATAGCATCTCCTTCCAGGCTGTCAAACTGTGAAAGTGGATTCTGTGATGCAGTTGTGAGTCCTCTAATGACCAAATGGAGATTTCTGACTCGTCTTGTATATAGGCCACAGAACAGCTGTCATGTAGTAAAATGTCTCAGGTGCAGGAGCCAGGCATTAATCGGATGAGAAAGGCATGATTCTGAGCACAGGCTCTTATTAGTGGGCTTTTAATACTCAGTATCCAAACGTACACACACGGAGGGATATTTCTAATGTTTACTGGACATTTAGTCCTGTCACCTGGGGAAGGCAGGTGTTGCAAGCTCCATTAAGAAAAGCCAAGAGGAGGATTTTCACCTCATTTTGTCAGTATGTAAGGCTTATTCAAAGAAACAGACTAATCCTTGGCCTCTGCTATGGCTGGCTACAAAATCAAAAGGAAGGTGTCTTTTTGACAGTAATGACCAACTGCCGGGTTAAGATCTGTGAGATGCACCAAGCCCTGTGAGGGCTACCAAACATGTCACTAGGACATTATAAATGAAGGAATCACATTGGTTAATGCAGGCTTCCAGCTGTGCAAACAAACTCCTCAAAGCTTGCACTGCAAACCCCAAACAAGCTGGGGAAGTACAGCAGAGAACTATTGTCCCAGCAGTTCATCAGGCCCCTTCATTTTGCAAAGCACCCAATTCATGAAGGCATGAAACACTCAACTACCACATGCTACGGCTGCTGGACTTACTGTTGACTTAGGATGGTACAAACAAATATCCCAATATCTTCATAAATGGTTTGGGTATCTTGTTTTTCTCTCTCTAGAAGTAATATGTCACATATAAGATACTATACAGCCTTAAATCACAGCCTGTTGCTGACCTCCTTCAAGGACAAACTAAGTCACAACGACTTGGGACTGTGGAAAATGGTCAGGAGACCAATGGAAGGATTGAAGATGGCATAAATGTGAAGAGAAGTGGGAACTTCTTTGCGCAGAGATAGTCTGGAAAAGACGGTGCAAAGGGGACTTTGGGTAGGAAAGGAGAAAAAAAGAAAAAAAGAAAAAAAAGGGAGGAGCAGTATCAGAACTACCCAGTAATGGGAGCACATAACACCCTAAGACAGGTGCCTCAGACCTCAAATAAGCACCAATACTGCAGGCGTATGAAAGGTCTGTCCTTACTCTGTCGTAAACGAGAGCAGTTCTGGACCAAGGTTGGAAAATACCACCTCGGGGCAATAAATCTCCCATTGATAGGGTCTGGCAAACACAAGCTTGAGAAAGGTTGAAGTCAGCTCTGAAGTATATAATGACTCACTTAGGATTAAGGGAATTAGAACGAAAGGCGACACTCAATCTAACAGCGACATTAATAAGTAATCACCACTGCAAATGTCTAGGCAGTTATAAAACATTGGCAAGACAGACTTTCTCAATCTTACAAGCCTGGCTCAACTGCATACAGCAAAATGTTCTTTATCAAGTAACCCTGGGGAAAGTCCTCCAGAGGATCTATGCTGATAGACAATCACAGGTATCTGTTACACCTCAGCCCACACCTCCATAAAACTCCATCGTTCAGTAATGTCAGAACCCTTCCCAGTGTCTCCTTCACAATCTTTCTGAAGATGCTTGTCTGTTCTCCCCCTCTTTTACGTTTGGTCCCATAAGGGAAAATTATTCCTGGCCAACTCCTGCGTTTTGTACTGTACTTTAAACAAACCAAGGTGCTGGAAGGTAACACATAGCATTGGTGTAATCTGAGAAATGAGAATTTTGGTCATTAGAAACTCAGCTAAAACAAATAATAAATATAGTGCGGTGACATTTATGGTGAAAGCCGCCAGAGCTTAGGAGATTTCCCTGCCTGGTGCCATAAAGGCCTTCCCAGCACCAAAGGCATTTAAAGCTAAATTAAAATCCTCATTAGCTGCTCTTGAGTGTATTTGCATTGATGAGGTCCCTAGTGGATGTGGTTTTATGGGCGTGGAGGTAAACCTGTGTGGCGTAACTACAGAGAGAGCTTTCAGCTGCACTGATGTAACCTGTATGCGATATGTCAGTGATTGAGATATTCCATCGTGAGCCAACCTCTTAAGAGTGCTCCATGCCACAGAACAAAAATAAACAAACACAAAACCCACAAACAATTGTCACTACATTATCTGATTTAAAGAGGAAGATGTCAGTTTAAATGCAGGCAAGGATGTTTATCTTTGTGCCCCAATATTTGACGATCTCAGAGCTACTGTTAATGTTTACAGAGAAAAAACTGACCACTACATTTTGTTCAAGACTAAATGTGAACTGGATACAATCTGTTTGTATGAAAAACACTGGCCATACCAGCCGCTGCAGAGTCTCTCACACCACGTTTCCTGGCATCAGCTGGATTTTTAATTTAACTTCATTTAGTGCTTTCTTGTGACAGTGATAGGTCATACATAAAACCTTCAGAAAGACAGGCTGGCATATGAAACATATCCAACCAGCTGCAAGTCACAGTTGAAAGAAAATGGGAATTCAAGAAGAGTTCCTGAAGCACCTTTCCAAGAAAAAGAACTCAAGGTGCTAGCTGGGATGAAAGGAGGGAAACGCTGTGAGAGGTGTTGCACACGGAGCAGAAACTGTAGGAAAACAAGCCCTTTGGGAACCTCTAGATGTGTGGTTTGATACAAAACCCCAAGATAGCTGTTTAAGTGTGGGTGTCTAATTTCATATTAGAGAAGCACTGTATCTCGCACATACATCTCCATTACCATGATGAAATAATCCTCTCAACATCCTGGCCAGGTACTGGAGATGAAACTCCCTGCAGGGGGATATCCAGTTGATGTTATGCCATCTTGCTCAATGAAGTCTGAGTCAAATTATATAGCAGGCACTGTAGTGCTTCTGCAAGAGAAAGCTGATGTTTAAATACAGTGCTGAATAACTACATTCTACTAATTCATGATAGTACTTTGAATTCTTGGGATACAGAACTCTGCTTTCTGTCTAAAAAGTCTTTGTACATTTTACAGCTAACGCTAGTTTCCATTCCAGACGTGCTGCCTTTCTGCAAAGGGTAAGCACCTGTGCGCAAACATACGTGTGCACATTCTACATGCACACTACTTCATACAGTCGTAAATGGGTTTGAGGTTTGCAAAATGGTCCCATAAATCATTAATTAGTGATAATACAAATATGAATAATGCAAGAGGCAGAAGGGCAAGAGTCACCACTCCATCTTCAACACCATCTCGGATGCTTGGATAAGCAATGTGCCCACAGTAGCCTTCTCTGCCAAGAGCACCATTACATACAGAAATGCTGAAGAATCACAAAAAGGTTGCAGTATGATCCATGGGAGATGGAAGGCCATCATCAATAGCAGGGTAATGCAGACAACTTTAACCCTTTAAACCCTTCTGTCTGTTCAGACTCCCCAGTTCCTGTTTCCTCAGAAGTGGTCCACGGAATTACAAGATACTGCTGCATCCTGCTGTTAGAAACTGAACTGCAACTGGTGAGCAATTCATAAGTTCACAAAGGGAGTTTTCCAGTCTTATCTTTATTAACTGTGAATTTATCTCTCTTCCCAGATACAATGTTGAGAGAGGAGGTGAGCTGGAGGGGGTCATTCCTGCTGTACAAGGATCAAATGCCATAAACAGCCCAGAGTGTGACTGTGCTTCGCCTGTGCCCTTTTAATTGCCCCCGTTAAAGCACACATTAAACACGCAATCCCTGTGACCAAAGGTAAGAGGGAGTTTGGGTGTAAGCAAGCAATCACTCGATAAGACAACAGCATTTCAAAACACCATAAATTAATTCCCTAGGCTCATTTCCCTAAGAGCGATGGAGATAATAAATCTCATTGTTGGCGTTAAGGGTGACTGAAGAATCTGCTTCATGTGCCTGCCAATACGCTACCGGAGCAATGCCACAGAACTGAGGTTTGCTGGCTTCTTCCAGAGGGGAAGAAAAATGAAGAGAGAAGACATGTAAAATCGTGCTGCAGCCTGTGCTGCTGGGGCAGGTTACTTTCACTGGGGAGGGAGAGGAGGGAAAAACAAAGAAAAAAAAGAAAAAAAGAAAACAGGAAAAGAACCATCAGTTGTTCAAGCAGAGAATGAAATAGGGAAATTTCAGTTGGCAGACTGCAAGAGATGTCCTGAAAAGTGGGACAGAAAATCATCCTTGAAGTCACAAGACATAAATCTGCATTACTGTGGATTAATGAGTCAAGAGGTTCAGATGGGGAAATTTAAGGACACACTCTCCATGTCTGGAGCTGCCCTTGAAGTTTAACAGAAGACCCTTTACGCAATGAAGTTCCAAGAGGTCCATAATGCCTACTCACCCTCCCACACAAAACAGTTCACAGGCTCTTTTTCTCAAGTGCATGATGACTCTCAAGTATCCCATCTTCATTTCCATCCTTTCAAAATACATCTGTTGTGCTCTGAAAGTCAGTACAGAGCAAGACAGTATGTTACAGCTTAGAAATTAGTCAAATCATCTCCTGTATGTTTACACTGAAATCATTTTTCCCCCACAGAGATTAAATAAAATTCAAAAGTTTGCCCAACAAATACACGTGCTGTCTGTGTGAAAAGTCTATATCCACCAAACTAATGACCAGCTCTAACCTCCTTCACAACAGTTGAAACTAAAATCAGTGTAGGTAACAAAAGTCAATATGGTAGCAGGATGGGATGCAGCTTCTCCTGAGTTACAGTAGTTTACGGTCTGGAGAAGCAGTCGGCTGACACAACACCTCTCCTTTCAATCCAGCAATATGTTGGCTACACCTGCCTTCACTCCAGCAGACCAAACAGAGGACTATATTAGTTCACTGTTCTTAGAGGTGCTCGGAAATTCTTCTGTGTATTCTTATAACTGGAGGGCTGGCAGGAAGCAGAAGCATACAAGTAAAACACAACTTGAAGACAAAACATAACTGTTCTTTTCACAGTAGGGTCTCCATAAGTCTGAAAACTGGTCCAGATGAGCACGAGATCCTCAGAGATGTAACCAATCTGTACTTACTAGAGGTCCAGAAATCCTACTAAAGTTGGGAAGTGATGATGAGAAGCAGCTTTGGCATCTACACACCAGTGCATGCACAAACAGACCTCTGCTGCTCTGAGCCCACATAGGCAATGACTTCGTTTTGAAAGTCAGGGAGTTTTTTACTTAGATTATTAATAATATCACCAAGGGCTAAACAGCTTTGCATTTCTGGCAAGTATTTGGATATCTGTGCATAAGGGAATAAATAAAGGAAACCAAAAGGAAAAACAGTATATTTTCTGTTTGTATATCCATATCCATATATATATATATATAGTGACGTTTAGGGTCATACATCTCTCAAACCATACTGTGCATATATGTATATTTCTTAGATAGGCTATGATATGTATATATAGCACAATGCACTGAAGATTTTAGAAATAATTTATAAAATTGGCTGTTATTTCTACTGTTTAGCTTATATGGTACAACACAGTATATTTTAACAACCGTGGAAATTGGCCAGTTTTTCAATACTTAAATATCTGTGATGGATCATCACAAACATTTTACAAAAGAAACATATGGCTGATTTTGTACTCTTTCCAAATAAGTTAAATCCAGACTCTCTGATACATTCATGACCTGCAGAGAATCCTGCATTTTCATTATTTCAGATGCACTGCTTCTGACTTGGAGCCTTTCACTGAATGTTTGTCAACTAGAACGAAAGCTTAGTAATTTCAGAGGCCTGAATTTAAGAGTAATGAGTGGTTCAGCAAGAGCGTTAAGGCACCATTTATTCAGTTTGAATTGCAAAAATAACACACACATTGCAAAATCTACAGAATATTACTATTATCTAAAGGAATGGGGAAATTCCAAACTGAAAGCTTGAAGTTTTTACCAGAAATTTTAAAAACTGCATTCCAATAGAAAAGTTAATTCAATTTTGAAGGAAGGAGATGTCTTCTAGATAAAGGTTAATTTCATATGAAATTAATGTTCCTGTGAAAGTACTTCTCACAGAACTTTTTTTTTCAACCAGGGGTCTACTTTCAGTGCTCTGCTAAGGTGGGAACTGCAATGGCAAGACATTGTGGTCTGTAACATCCAAGAAACAATATCAACTCAAGAACACAAATAAAATGAAGATTGGCTTTGGTTCTTCATTCATATTTCCATCTCTGTGCTACCAACCCCTTAGCAGCTCCCTCCAGTTCTTTCCAAAGAACAAAAGCTTACACACATCAAAGAGAGCAGAAAAGATGTTCCCCACAAGGGCTCTCCCTGTCAACAGATGGATGACTTCACGGGTCAGACTTCTTTGTGTGTGACATGTTTTGAAGAAGTTTTGAACCTCTGAGCTTTCATGAAGAGCTGAATACAAGACTAGGCAGCATTGAGCGAAGAAGCGTGACTCTGGTGTCTGACAAAGGTATGAGTCAAGTATGCGATATTACAGAAGGAGGACACGAGAGGGGTCAACAATTGACATATTTCGAAGAATTAATGTAAGAAAACGATGACATGAAAACAATGAATTTGGTGTCATTTCGGAATTTCCAAAGACCAAGATGCCAATTAGCACAGGAGGAGTCACACACTCAGCCTCAGTAGTTTTCTCCTTATCGCAGGAAGGAAGAGCCTATTTGAAGATGTAAGACAATGTCAGACAATAGGCAGGCAATTCCATAACTGGAAACTCACCAAGTTCAGAGGGAGGACAAAAGTGCACTATAATGTTAATTATATCCACGCGCAGGATAAACAACACAGTTGCCAATCTTACTCATACACATACAGAAGATTTTCTCTGATACCAATAGAACCAGGAATCCAATGACAAAATTTTCAGTTTTATTGAAATTTTACTGGAGTTTGGATTTCAGGTCTACCTCCACATTTACCGTTTATATTTTCTACACCTAAAATGAAACTGTTTCAAACAGAGCTAGAGTTTCAGAGCAGATTCAGATTCTGGATGTATTTACGTTCTCTGCATTCATAAAATTCGCCTTTAAGATCTTCTAGCACCACCATCACATGAATATTTTCCTGCAGAAGTCTCAATTCATGCACAAAAATGGCCAGTTTAGAAGTTTACACACACTTCTGAGCTGAATTTTTAGTGAAGAAAAAAGGAGAAAAAAAGGAAGAAAAGAGGGACACAGAGAGTAAGAACAGACCATAAGCATGCTCTGCACGCAAATGCAGCAGTTACAAGTGACTTAACTGAACCCAAGATTCTGGAATGCTTTGAGTTTTCACTCATGAGGACTAGTGAAAAAAGCTGAATTCGGCAGAGTAGCAAAAGTCACAGAAAAACACAGTGCCTCAGTTCCCCTCTCTTCCCAATGAGAAATGAAGTTATATAAATCAGGCCAGATGCTTTTTAATTCAGGGTTGATATCTATCTGAATTCAAAAATAACCTCTGAATCTATTCACATGGTGTTCAAGAAGGCTGAGAAGTGCTGACCATGGAGGACTGCATCTTTAAGTATATTAAGCCCCATGGTAAAGAGGTCCAACAAAAGTCCACTCAAATGTAACAAAATGTGGAATTAATTTTAAAGACTGGGAAGAAAAAAAAAAAGAAAGCAACCAATTAAAAGAAATAGAGAAAAGAATTTGAAATAGCCCTTCCTGAAGCATTATAACTCACTCACAGGAGTAAAATAAGTTCATAGTATCTGGCACTGCACCATGCCTGCAGGGATATACAATGGAACTCTTCGCTCAGGACCAGGTAAAGGACTTAATTTGTCTGAAGAACAAAATTGCAATGAAACATGAAAGTGTATCTGTTCAAAGATTCCTTCTTCTCTGCACATACCAAACTAATTCACCCCATTTGGCCTACTCATTGAATCTCTCTGACGTTACTGGAGAACCTGCCAGAAGAACACAGCGCACGTGTTGGAAGCGTATATCTCAATCCACAGATGTGTCTTTAAACATGTTATACCCTGCATCATCTGCAGTGGTATGACAGATGCCACCCGATGTGACAGCTGCTGGCCGCTTTCCAGCTGCAGTCATCACACCACACATTACAACTTGTTGCAAGCAAGAGAGCTAAGATGCTGCAGCCTTCCAGTCCAGCTCCACATGGAAAATGTGATGGGATTCTCCCCGCCTGCAAACTCCCAGTTCTTTCTTCCTAAGGAGCAGAATCTCACGAGAAGGCAGCAGTTTTGAGGATGGGGGAAGAAGGTTTAATTCTTCAGCAATTACCAGAAGTTTCTCCACAGAGCAGCTAGCATGCATAGTGACTCTCAGCTCATAGGCAACACCCTTCTTCTGTAACAGATCCAGTTCAGGGGAAGTGACTGCCAGTATTGATTTATATATCACCAGCACCTTGAACCTTCAGCTGATGTCAAAAAGTACTCTGGGCGTTACACAGGGTGTAAGGGAGGTGCAAAGGACAGGAGTGGAGAGGAACAGAAGCTGAAGATCTGTTGAAGGGAACTGGCAGAGATAAGCACCTGGAGCAAATAATGCACAGTGCATTATTTGCTTGTTACCTGTGCTCGGCCACAGCAAAATCCCTCCGTGGGGTTGCAGCTGTGCAGAAGGAAAACCCACTCACTAAGGTGGGACTGGCATTAGGTGAACAGGTTTGGGCTGCACCCAGCAGAAGCAAGTGTTGTGCAAATTGTAGAAGAGCCTTTACATATCGAGTCCTCCAGAACTGATTCAAGAGGGACTAAACTTAGCACATGTGATAATGATCTCAAAACACAAGTTATCACTTCCTGGTTCTGCTCCTCAGACGGAGCACACGCAAACCAAACAGCATTGCCAATGGCTGCGCATGCAGCAAACAATGCAGACAACATTACCAGAGCAACATAATGAGGTTTCCAACTCCTTTTTGTTTGTGCTGTAAGCTCATACCGGCACACAGCCAGGACCCTTCTGATCACTTGAAAAATAAAGATTCACTAACCCCGCTGCCTTAAATAAAATTACACTGATGCAAAGAGATTGTGAAGGCTCTTAATCCAGGAGCAGAGCATGGCAGGTGGAAGAGGTCCAGTAACTCAAGGGGGTAGAGGGTAGAGAAAGAAGAAATCTATCCGTACTCTGTCAGCTAAATACCAATGTTTTCATCAGAAGGTTGCCTAAATCAAACCACTGTGGGATTATCATCTCACCATACCATTAACCTTAATGTCAGCATCAAACACTTCATTGACTGAAACAGCCATAAAACATGCATGTGAATGTGAATGCATGCTTATAACATTGCCACCACTTCCACTGTTGAGAGTTTCAGTTTTTGACACGCCTAAATGTCAGATGTAGAGTACCACAAGCCATGATTGCAGCTCACAGGTTACTGCTGTAAGTGGCACCTGTGTCCCTGTTCTCATGAATTCTGCAGGCTTTCTCATATCTCCAACCAAATGAACGTATGACAGCACCTAGGAGAGCAGAAATCAGGACTACAGATGTCACATTGCCAAGCCCCCCTGAGATCTAAAATAGTACTGGAACAGTTGGCCTCATCCTGAAATCATGCATTGTGACTACTTTTCCCACAAAATGTTACAGAAAGAGGGAAATCTTTACACAGTGTTCAAGTACAGTGGAGAATTCCGGGGCAGAAATACCAGCAGATGCTGTTTAATACACATCGTTGTCACAAACATACATTAGTTTCCTGCAGGACATGAAAATGCATTTGTACAAATACCAAACAGAAAGGGGAAACAGGATTTAGGAAAGGGAATTTGGGCAGCCCAACCAAAAAGTTGCTCAATTGTTGTGACATCGGCCCTGTGTGTTTCAGAACTTACTGCCAACCATGAGCACTGAAATGGCACCTGCTGGCGATGTGGGGCTGCCTGCTGCCCCATGACGTCCGTAGGGACATGGGCTGCAGGGAGCAGGGTGGGGAGCCACGCTGTGGGGCTTCTTCTGTGTCCAGCCTCTCAGCTCCAGGAGCAGCCCCAATATGTTTTGTGCCACCTGAAACAAGCTGCTGTTAGTATGGCTGAAGGCCATTTTTGCTAAGGGGCCAGTTAGGCACGGGCATACACATACTGCACCTTCCCTCATCTTCCCACCTTCCCAAAGGGTTTCATTTCCTGAGGTGCCTAAGCATCACAGGCCAGGCTCACCAACAAATTAGGCAAGTTTCAATGTTCTTGCTCTTTTCCCAGGGAGATATTTTCACACAGGGGTCACTGGACGAGCGGCGGCGTGCCCTCTGCCCCACGCTCCCCCCAAAGCCTGGGGGTTCTGGGAATCCAACGGTAAATGACACTACCAGCTGAGACGGAATGGTGTTGGAGCTGCAGCCGCTTCCTGTCTAGCAGGAACCCGAACGCGCAGGAATGTGGGAAGACTCCAGCGAGCCTCCTTAAGCGGCCAGAGTGGGCTGGGAACTAGAGAAAAGATAAGGGATGCCCTTTCCTCCTCCACCCACTGGAGCAGATAAGCATCATACGCCTCAGACATCTTGTCCACTGATCTGGGCTTTTCAACTGCGCCTCAGTATCTCTGGCTCTACCTTCCTTCCTCTGCCGCTGAGCACACCCCTGCTTAACGAGCCGTCCACCCATGGGGCCGATAGCCGTGAACGGCGACGGGTGTGCGAGAGCTTCACAGCCAGGAGACACCTGTCTGTCCTGGGGAAGGAACACGGATAAGAGACACAGGCTCCGCAGAAAGCAAACGTTAGTGTTTGAGGAGACAGGTGTGCTCTGACACACAGAGTCACAGGCTGTTTATTCAGGCACCATCCGCAGGCCAGGCTCTAAAAGCAATTGATTTATAGCCTGTTTGGAAAGCAGCACAATCTCATACAAATAAAAGGCTAAGTTAAGATTGCCATGAAATTGCTAGACCTTGCTCAGCATACCGCAGCAATGTGCTACTGCCCATCAAATGAATGATAGAGGCTGGTGAATGGCAGAGGGACAGGCACCAGCCCATCCCAGCAGCACAGGGATGCCTTCTTGCTCCACCAAGGGAGGGACAAGCGGTGCTTCCATGAGTTGCTGTGTGGTCAGAATGCAGAACCAGGGCCAGAGAGCAAAGAGGAAGGTTGTAGGATAAAAGTTCAGGAGGCAGCAGAAAGAGCTGATCGCAGATTGCACATCTTCTTGCCCCTGGAAAGAAGGCACTAAATAACTGACTGCAGTCCTTGAAAATTTCAGGACAAGATAATGACAATAACGGAGGCTGCATGTCATTCCAGAGCATCCCATGGTACTAGGACAGAAGACAGCAGCCAGTCAGGCAGTAGGGGAATTTAGGGCCAGCGGGAATTAAAGGTAAAGGAGAAAAATTCTTAAAGAATGGATCTGGGGAACTTCGGGTTCTGTGTCCAAACCAAAACAATTTTTCTACCTACTCATCTCACCAGCAACCTCCCCCAGTAAAACTAATACCGGAGTTAGTTGAGATAAAACAGTCCTAAATCTATGTGGAGATTCGGAGGACTAGAAAAACACTACTTTTTGCACTCTTCTAAGGTTTACTTGGTGCTTCTTTAAATGTTTGCCAGGGAGCCCGAAAAAAAATTCAAAGGAAAGAATTCTGAGTCTCTGGCTTATCATCAGCCCTGCTGCAGGAGCCAGGAGATAAGAGCAGTCAGGACTGGGCCCAGAGAAAAGGCTCAGCCCTGGCACCGAGGTTTTCCTTTCGGAGAGTAATTGCTTGAAAATAGAGAATGCTGCATTGGTTTGAAAGGCAAAAGACAGATTCAGCAGCACTACAAGGTTTTCCTTCAGATGACAGGAGGATTTTATTTCAATACTGCCTTTCCGCACTCCTCCTTGTTTAAGACTTCCTAGAGGAGCAGTTACAGCATTTCAACCAAAGCACTCAACTGCTTTATTCTTCAGAGTTTCATTATTACTAAGGTAGAAAAAATTAAGCATTCTGAACACTAGCCTGTATTACGGCCTTGCTTTGTTCTTACCATGCCTGGTCTTGAACTGAATACTCAACACGTTCAGAAATTATTGCCCAGCCTGGTGAATTTCTCCTGTTACAGGCTTCATCTGACATAACATCAGAAAAGCTGAAATATTATGAAAGAGGTGGGGCTTGGGACTTTTCTCATTTGGTTCTGTAAAGTCATCTTCAGAGAAGACTTTATCTGAGCAAGTTCTCCCCATCTGCTGTATGAGCTGATGCTGACTGATGAAGCATTGCCACTCTTCAGCTCTATCCCATGCAGCAGTGTGTCAGTAAGAACACAGGCCCAAGCACATGAAGTGGTACCAAAAGAGCTCTCCTTCGAGCAAAACCTGAGCCCTTCCAGGACCAGCCAAGTCTGTTCCTAACAAGAATTCAATAATGTATTCTTATTTCCACAAGGAGAGCTCACTTACCACTGACTGCACATTTACAGCACTGCCTGGACAATTAGGACAGTCAGCACTGTGGATGTCAGTGGCATTTTGCTGTCTCTGTCTGCCCCCTCTCCCTTCCCACATACATGCACACACACCCTCCTTTGTCAGCCTCTCATTTGGCTGTGATTGACAGACTCCTGAATTATGAAAAGGTAGAAAGAGCCTCAGAGAAGCACAGAGGTATTTTTATCACAGACTGTGCTCCCCCCTCATATATATGAGAACAAGAATGCTTTTACACAACGAAAAAAAAAAATCTATAGAGTCCTCGAAGGAACAGTTTCTATACTCTCCTCAGCAGCCTGTCCTCAGACTAGCTCCCTTTTCAATGGGCTGCTGGCTCCTAGCTGTCTGCTGATAGGAAGGATTAGCTACAGAAATGGCACAGGGAGAGTCAAAACCAGAGGGGAACACAGACCTCCAGCCCACCCAAGCAATTTGCTTGCATTCAACCACAGTTCCATAAAAGAAGAAACTGCAGGTGCTGCAATACTGGCTTTTGTTGTGGCCATGCCATCCACCATAAAAGGCAAGAGTCAAGTCTGCAGAAAAGTCTGAAAGGGGTTAAAAATGATGAAATAATAACAACATTATTAATGTATACAAGCTGGCCTCCTTTCCCATCATTTTCAGTTTCAGAGGCTAGGCTTCCATGCCGCTCCTTACAAATATGGACAGGCATTTTAATCTGTTTTCACACTAAATGCTGTGGGACAGAGTTTTCAAATCCAGATGCAAAGCCAGACTTTGTAACCTGAGTTGGTCATTATTCCCAAAGCGTTGAATATTTCCCCCACTGCCTTCCACATGGTATCTTGAGCTAAGCGACTTCTCAGCTCAATCTGGTGATTCCATTAACCAGAAACTGGAAATAAAACTGAATTCACAGTAAACTGAATGCACAGTTTTCATCATTTGGTGCTTGAAAGGATGCCCAGCAACTAAGAAAAAAAGAGCTTCTTCATCACCAAACATTCAATGCTCAAGTTGTCAGTCTCCATCTATTCCTTCTGTCCACAGTTAAACATATTTAGGCAAAGAAGATGGCCTGGGGTTCCTCTTAGAATGACTTTTTAATGCTCTCTGTCAACAAACTGAGTGGATCCTGAACCCTATAAATACCCTGATCTCTGAATTGAGGATGTCTATATGGAAAATATGTGTGTCAGATCTGAGGAGAGCTCTGCACTGAAGTTCAATGCAAATATCTCTAAAAGGACTTCATCTTGACCCCCTGCTTAATTTGATGACTGTGCACGTCCTGCACAGATACCTGTACTAAACTGGCCTAAAATAATGTGAAGAGAGAATTAGAGAAAGGACACTTATCTTCAGTCTTTACTGCATTCAGAAATCAGTTCAACATCTTCTTCAGCCAAAATGTTTCTCTGCCTTTTATCCTTCACCCTCTCAGCCATGAAGAAAGAGAGCTCCATGATATGGGCTCCAAAGAGGGAAAAGTAGTTAGCTACAGCGTTCATATAACAGGATACACAGCAATTAAAAGTTAATAACGTAGGCTTGAGCAATTGAGGCTCAACTACTAGGAGCTGCAGTTCCTCTGCATCCCCAGGAGTAAGAACATAAGGCAAGAGGGAGCACGAAATCCCAACGTTCGCACTTTAATCAGGGCAAAGTGTATCAGCTGCCTGTAATAAGCATTTTACTATTTGCATAGTGCATCCTCTTGTTTAGAAGGTGCTTTCAGCCTGGATTACCTTATGTGGCTGAGAGAGAATTATTTAGAAGCTGGATAATGTATTCACTCAGTGTGGAATGTATCTACTTTGGTTTGAGAATGAAGAAAAGATCTTTCAGATGCTGACAGTCCTCTGGTGCCTTCCCACAGCTGCTCCACATTCACCAGGAAAAGAATGCTAATGCATTGGTCAAAGAGAATTATGCCAAACTCTTCCTGACACACAAGAAAATATAGGAACAGCACTATGAACACAGAATTTGTCTGAGTATACAAATATGAGAGTAAACCAACACCATGTTCAGATCTGAGTCCCAAACATCACAGTCAGGTGAGCAGAAACAAATCATTAATAATGGTTCCAAGTCAGACTTTAAGTCACTAGCAAAGCCAGAGACGGAACTTCAGGGTTTTTGACTGAATAAGACAATTTCTTCCCTCCCTTAATGCTGATTGTTCTACACTTGGGACATATAAAAAAGGAAAGAATTGGAAGAGTTTGACCTGTCTACCATGGTGGCCAAGTTTTTAATGAGACCCTCCACAATGCTTTGAAGGAGAGCTCTGACACTGAATGCATGCAGCACCTTGCAAAGGAGCTCATATCCCTAGTAAACATGCTATACTCCATCAATCACTCAAACCTTTACGATGCTTGCTCTATTATATCCGTACTAATTTTCAAAGCTTGCCATGATCAATCTACACTGCTGAATCAGCTCTCCCTCTGCATCCCAAATAACAAAGGATTTTTCCACTTGACAGGATTATTTGGGAGAAAGAATTTCCAAAATGGCATTTACATGCCTAATTTCTGTTTAAGATCTATGAGGCTTTGGAGCTTATACCTTTGAAATGCTCCCATGGCTACTGCAGAACAGTTGCTGTATATACACTGTGCAGTTTTATATTTATTTCCCAGCAGTGTAAAAAGTTATCTTCTCACCCATTTTAAGTACACGAACACAAGTAGGCCAAGGCCTGCCTTCCTGTTTTAAGAAGTGAAAGCGCTAGGGCAGACTGCCAGAGGACTTAATATAGTCTTAGATCTAAATTTAACAACAATAACATGGCTCCAGTCTGACCCTACAAAGAAAAGTTTGGGGGAAAAAAAAAAAAAAAGCAATTCTTCACAAATTAAGAAAACAATAAAGGTCCCTTTCAAGTGTCAAGGAATATTCTTAGCCAGCCTGCAACACCTAAATCAAGAGAGAGGTTGTTAAAATGGCATAATACCAGGAAATTCGCCTACAGGGTCTACTTCCTCCTTGGAGACTATGGCCTAGAGTGCCGGAGTCAGTGTGCTCGTGATGGGGGAGGTGGGAGGGACAAACAGGGATCTGACTGAAGTGACTCTACAAAAAAAAAAACCAAAGCTGGATATCAACACGGCGGTCTCTAGATCTAAGATGATACAGCCAGTCTTCCTGGCCCAAGATTCCGAGTCACATCAATAGCCTCTTTAATCCTTTCCCACCCAACATTTCCTGACACCGACCACAAAAGTCAACAAGTTCAAACCCAGCATAGAAAATTAGCACTTGCACACAATACAGCCAAGTGATAATGCGGCTGTATTTATAGCACAGAGACAGCCCCCTCAGAGGAATTATTAAAGATCCTGGTGGGAAGAAAACACAACTAGAAGAAAGTTATTCAAGTAAGTTAAAGATACACCTGAACCCTCCCTTCCTCTCCCACCCCTCTCTGAGGTCATAACATCACAATATAGTCTCCTAAGCAAGGACGTTCCTCCGGGACACTCTGATAGGGAAAGTGTGAACAACAAAAGCCCATTGTTAGCAGGGAGCCTTGGTGCCACTTAGACCCTCGTTAAGTTCCCTGGGGGATGTGGTTTGCGTTATGCAGGCTTAAAAATAAAAGGCACTAGGACAAGGGACAAACAAATAATGAAGTCATTTCCATTTACCTAAACCAGCAAGGGGGTTGCCAAGCAGGGTAACCGGTTATTGCTGGGTGTTAGCAGCATCTCCACCCTGGGACTCCCATCTCCTCTATTCCACACTTTCCAAAGAAATAATTTCACATTCAGTTAGTTCAACTCTGACCCAGAATTTGAGATGGATGACATCCTCAGACCGATATCATTTCTTACACATCTTTTGAGATTTTCCTTCTAATGCCAAAATTGACCCAACTGCCTGGGAATCTATTACAGAATCACAGAATGGCCAGGGTTGGAAGGGACCTCAAGGATCATGAATCTCCAACCCCCCTGCCACAGGCAGGTCCACCAACCTCCACATTTAATACCAGACCAGGCTGCCCAGGGCCCCATCCAGTCTGGCCTTGAACACCTCTAGGGATGGGGCATCCACAATCCCTCTGGGCAGCCTGTTCCATTTTGTACAAAATATGTACTTAGTCTTGTTAACCCCTTTTTGTTCTGCTGTTTTCCTAGGAGATACTGGAAATCTCCCAAGAGTTAGAATCATTTTTCTTAGCACGGATTCCTTTAACTACATATTCAGTGACGAGTACTGGTTGGTTCTTTTTGTCTTCCACTCAGGCATGTGCTCTCATCCTCTCAAAAATATTTTATTTACTAGAACACCATCTCTCTACATACGTTACGGAACTTTTCCATTCAATTTTCCATGTATTCATATGTGGACATTGAAGACTAGGCAGAGATTTAGCCTCTGGCATTCTAACATAGCAGCTGTGAGCATGCAAAGAGTATGGGGAAAATGGATGACAAGACGACCAGCATTACAGAATTTATTGATCCTCCCCAGAACAGGAATACACCCTTTAATGGGATTGTGAAGTTCTCACTGTACATTCCTCCTTACAAATTTTTACAGGAATACCTCAGCTGCATATTGCTATCAATTTACCTACCCTCCAATTACTATTCCTGATCTATAAGAATGAGCAGTTATATCACCTAATAATGTTCTCATTACCAAATCTGAAATGTGCAGGACTGATAAATGCCATAACTCTTGGATTTATCAAACTGCTCTGCAGATTCTTTCCCATTCACTTGTATTCACTTTTCTATACAACCCAACAGCATGTGGTCAAAGGGTTTAAATAGGGTCACCCTGGATCCAAGGCTAGAGTAGGTGTGTTAATAGCTGATGAGGTGCATTAACCCAACACGAGCATTTTCACTCAGATCAAACCCTTTGAATTAGCAGCGTGGCCTCATTTGACTGAAGAGTTCTCTTATGTGAGTGGACCTCACATTGAATGCAATACACACAGCATGAACTAATCTTGCATCGAATAAAAGCCTACAGGGTCTGACTGTAGCAGATCAATACAGTCCTCACACCTTCCTCCATAAATACAGGGCATTTATGAATGTAGCACGGAAGTCCTCCAGTAAAGATAAAGGTTGGTATAATCCATATACCCACCTTCACATCACACATACCTCTGGAAGCCCAAGAGGAAGCATTTCTGCCTTTAAAGTGATTAGCAAACACCGAAGTAAAAGAAAATAAAGATAATATCAATTTATATTTGGTATCTGCTCCAGCTGCACCGAACGCTGCTTCAGTTTATACCAGGAGCAATCTCACATAGTGTAGCATCATGAGTTTCCCCCTAGTCCTGGCTTTCTCAAACTGTGAAACCTGTAATGTCACTGGAAGCAGCGCACATGTTGCAAGGAGGTCCTACAGGCAATACTATGCTGCTTCTTTCCTGCAACTCACTCTTTGGCGTGGAGTGCCAACTGAAATCCTCCCTCATCCACAGCGGCTGGCATTGATATGCCCTGAAGTTTTGAACAGAGGAAATCTGAAAGGATGACGCTTCCCTGCAGCCACAGTTCCTCCCACTCCAGGCTTACCTTCTCCCAGTCAGGAAACAAGAGAGAAGGCAATATTTGTGTC
Organism: Tragopan temminckii; assembly: GCA_028571105.1. Taxonomy (NCBI): domain Eukaryota; kingdom Metazoa; phylum Chordata; class Aves; order Galliformes; family Phasianidae; genus Tragopan; species Tragopan temminckii. Next base: position 10,838,490 of record JAOWBP010004343.1, on the reverse strand, counting down.
CAGAGAGTTCAAACAAACAAAAACCCACCGCTCCGGAGAGCTGAATAACACCTCCCCACCTCAGTTCAGTGCAGGTTGTTCCTTCCTCCTGCAGTTTGCATGCTTTACAGTAGGAGACAGGACTTGGATGCAACCCTGAGACAGCATATAAACTTATCTCCACTCAAGAAGGTACCTGAACATGTGACACAAACATGCCTTAGTTAACTCACCATTCACTCATAAATAAGTGCAATAAACTTTTTGAAGATTAGTGTCTTTCCTAATAACAAATCCTACTTGTAATTTCATTTTGATGGCCCTTGACGTGCTTAGTTCACGTATCATAGAAACTAGCAAAAAAAATTCAAAATCCCACGCAGAGACTCCAAACTCACCCTTCAATATCAGTGCAAGCAGCACTCAAAATTTTGTTTTGAACTTCTCTTCCTTACAACATTGGTGCCCGGAGTCATGTGATTACACAAGACTGTCAAATCTCATTCAGAAAAAAAGGAAAGTTTTTAATCCTCATGGTTTCAGGGGACAGTTTGAAGATATAAGACCCAGGAGGAAGAAAAATCAGAAGGCAAACGTAAAAGGCAAATGTAAAAACAATAAATGTGTTCTTAGATAATTTTTTTTTAATCTCATCATTTTTAAGCCAGTCTCCATTTTGGAAGGCCTGATTCGTGTTTTCAAAAGCTTGTGGCTTTCAAGACTGTAAGGCTGAAATGCTGGAATGGCCCTCTGAATGGTGCGGGTCTAAGCTAGCTGCTGGCTGAGGCTGCAGCTGGAAAGTGTCTGCATGTCAGCTCTGCTGGTAGCAGTGTGCAGTTCAGCACCAAGTCTGTGGGTCTGTGCACTGAAAGAGGTCACTTTACAGTACAGCGTGCATGCTGTTTTCTTGCCCTTAAAGCAGAATAAAATGAATGTTCACCACAACTGAATACTTGTGAAGCTTATTTAACATTTGATTTCGGTCCAATCACAAACCACTAGAAAATCCCTCATGCCATGACCGCTGCCATTTGTCTTATGATTGCATATTTTAATGTCTGGTTATTTCCAGCCATAATTGATTATCAGTAATCATGAGAAAGTTACCTTCTTTAATCCTAAAGTAAAATCATAGAAAGTAGCTGTTCGACCCCAAACCAGTCCTCTTTTCCCAGCAACATGCTGCTATCTACAAGTAGCTGTAGTACACAACTGCCATGAAGACATACAGCAGTCTGATATTCTATTCTCAGCTCCTTTGTCTTCAAAAAGCTTGGTGATCCAGAGTGAATCATTTATTTTTCCCTCTCCCTCAGTTTCCCTTTCTGCAAAACAGTATCTCCATCTTGGGTGGGCTGAGAAATACAGTCTGAGGATACTTCAGTATGCAAATAAAATATTTATAAGTGCTAAGTATTTTGCCATTTACTATTATATTAGTACTAGCAGCTGTGTCAGGATTAAGTCTGCCTCGCAATTTTCAATTAGAGGAGATTTCATAATGTGAGAACACCACACTGTGACCACTGCCCCTACTCAGCCTATTATTCTAACAAAGGCTGGAGGTTTGTTTTGCCTTTACACTAAGGCTGCTTTATACATCCTGACAGTTAAAAAAGAGCTTTCAAGTGTATGTAATACTTCAAGTCCCTTTGGTACTACTTGTAACAAGGTTTTAGAAGGAAGGCTCCAAACTTCTGATTAGTTCATAGTAAGGTCTGCGAAGGAGGTGCAAAAAGAGAGGAGTTTAAAACTGACTGCTCACTGGAAACTGAGCTGGCCCTGAAAGGGTTCCTCTTAGTAACAAACAGTTTGTTTCCACCCACCATTTTCAGTCCTTAAACCCAGCATCTCAGAGAAAACCCACTCTTCTATTAATTGTAGCCCAGTTCTTATACACGATAGCCACATTCTGCCTGGACATGCTGACAAAGATAGCCAGGCTTTCAAAAATCCTCACCTGGCACCTATATACATTTCTTCATACGGCCCTCATGCAAATTCAGCAGAAATTTTGGGTACATAAGCTTGGAAAACACTGCAAAACTCCTTTGAACCCTGAGTAAAAGGAAAGGCCATTGCTTGCAGACAACTGCCAAAGACAATACGATGAACATGTCTGCATGGGTCCACTGTGGGTACTGCCCAGTCAGAAAGGGAAATAGAAGCCAGGACTTGATAAAGCCACATTACTTTATCTTCCTTTACATTTTCATTTCCCTTGGAAGCAAGCCTCTGAACTTTGAGGTGCGTTCCCAAAGTCAACAGAGCCTTCTGCAGTTTTGCAGTCAGCAACATGGCAGCAATAAGGAGCACTCTGGGGTGGCTGATGATTCAGATGCAGTTCCGGATACACAGATCAAATGGGCCACACAATGAAGCACATTTGCTAAGGAAATTGACGCTGCTTAAAAAGAAACACTTTGCGGAGAGCCAAGTAACATCTAAGACTCCTTAACCCAATTAGCCAAACACTCTTCTGCCACTGCAAAAAAAGCACCTCGCAAAATTGAGATGAGCGAGTTTGGGATAGAAAATGATTATCTTGATAAATTGTTGGTATCTTTGCCTGCCAGAGCTATTAGCCAAGAGTCTGCTGAGTCTAGACAAAGGTTTGATTTTGAATTGAAGAAGGGAATCATTTGCAGAGAGTAAAGCAATTTAGGTTTTGAAAAACAACCATGAATTTTTAACTATTAACCCAAAAGAGAGACAAAGAGCCTCCACAGGCACAGAAGGCTTTTAAATATTACCCACTGCCACAGGAGGTCAGAGAGATTGGAGCGATTTTCAGAACAGAGAGCTTCATTAGGCCAAAACATTTAGCCTACCGAAGGGCTAAAGGGAAGGAAGACATGAGATTGGTCGGGCTAACAAAGTAAAGGGAATATTTGGTATTCACGTCATTTGCTGAAGCCGTTGGGTCTGCTCTGCTCCATGTGATACTAACAGGCAGCAGCTGACAGACATGGACAGCAAGAGCAGTAATAAGTATCAAGTACCAGGCTGTCCTTGTTCCCTCCATGACTGCACACAAGACGGGGCTCAGGAAGCTTTTTCCTTTATTGGAACCCCTGAGTGGATTTAGATATTATTTCCCACAGAAGAACATCCTCCTTGCCACGTTTCAACAGAAAGGTTGCAAACAGAAGGACTGCACCAGGTTGCAGACACATCCAGCCCAGCTCACCCTGGGCAAATGATACCCAGGCAGGGTTGCCCTGCTCTCACAATACCATAAGGGGAAGAAGAAGGCAGGAGGCCCATCACTTAGCACCTCCACCACAGACAGCACTCAGGCTGCAGCAGTGTGGACAGACTGATGGGAAATTCTGCTCTTCCTGCAGAGAATTCCAGTAGGAACTGACTCTCCTGGGACAGTTTCTCTGACTGTTCTATGAATAGGAGAGAAAAACACTTTCTACCACATGCAGCTTTGCAAACAAAGCAAATGAAAGGCAACAGCATAGCCAAGGAGATGCAGCTGAGACCCCGGGAAGCACCAACCATTGTCTCAGCATCAACATGAAGGAGGGAACCTGGTTGCCTCCCAGGATCTACTACTCCCAGTCAACAGTGCACATTGTCACCGATGCAGAAAGGGGTCCCTGAGTGGGATCAGAATGACAGCTGGTGTGGGCCAGGCTTCTCTGCAAGGTTTTGTGTCTGAGGAAATCAAATGGGAGAGGGCTCTGTACTGACCTCACATGTTGTATGCTAGAGCCATGTAGGCTTGTAAAATTAGCACATGCCCTTCTGAACAAGTGGTTGTTTTCTTTCAAGCCCCACAGCAAAATGCTACAGGAGGCTGCAGATGAGGGCGGGGCACAAAATAATGGGAAAACTACGGAATAACAAAGAAACAGAGCCTCTTTACCTTCTGTGATTTTGTGTCACACAGGAGCCTCGAGGTACATGGTTTGATCTCATTTTCCTAAAGCAAGGATATATTTGGACTCCTTTAGCAGTTTAATAACATATAATGGCTCTACAGCACGTTGACCAACGCTTCACAAAACATCAATCACTTGGCAATGGGGAAACTGAGGCACTCATAAGGGAAAGAACTTCTGTGGTGCCACTCAAGAAGAGATGGACTCTACCCACCGACTCTGTCTACTGTACAACAGTGCCTTCTAGTGGATGGACACCATTTATGCAAGGAGAAAGGGGCCAGGAGTGAGACACCATAAAAGAAACACAACATCTATTCGGCACAAAACTGCTGTAGGCCAGCTACTGTCCTCTAGGAATCGTTCTGCACCGGGCAGTTTTTGTTTCACATATTCAGGCAGACTGTTTGAGACAACACAGAGTCACGCTGGCCTTTGAGGATCCCCAGTAATCAAGCATCAGGAAGTCTTCGTTTCAGTCGCCACTAGCAGACCAAGGCACATCATACTCTAAAGGTCACAACAGTGCAATGGGACAAATATATTTTTCAGAAGGCACAGTCTCTGCTTTTGTGTTCTCATGACAATGATTGTAATGACGCAGCTGGAGTGGGAAATGGCCCAGCATAAATCCATCCTGGCAACAATACTCTGTAACAAAAACTGTAAAAGGAGGCAGACATGTTTAGGATAAGTCGGAGATAGTAATCTGGTTATTATTCAGAGGCCCTGCTTAGACAGTACACTGAGGAGATCCTGATTGTGTCACCTTGGCCCCATACTGCACATATCCTTTGCTTGAAGAACAATGTAAAACGGAGTCTCTTGGACCATATGAAAATGTGGGAGATAATTCTCGAAACAGGAAATTGCATGCTGCAGTGTCTGCCACAGTCGCTAATGGGGGCTGCATCATGCAGCCAAGCAGTTAAAATTTCAGCTCAGCCAGCACTGCTGAAGTCAAGAGTTAAAAAGATTTGCACCCATGGAAGAAAGTGCAAAAGATACTGCCATGAATGAAGGCAAGGAAGAGCTCTGAAAACCATGTCTTGAGACGGCTGAACCAGCAAATAGAACATATTTATTCCAAATAGAGTTTTCACGTTTATACTGTCGTATAAGCAGCTCCTGTCCAATACAGGCAAAGCAGCTGGTCAGGAATTCATTGATGACAACATCTTCCCTTGAAACAGTCAACTGGCCAAACAGAAATATGATTTTACTCCGAATAAAATAGTAATAATAATAGGCCTTGTGTAAATCTAGAGATGCTTTATACCAGGCCATTTTACTTCCCATCCCATACGGCAGCAAATAGAAACAGTGGGAACAGTATCCACAACAAAAAGAGTTGATCACTTTAACCATCACAGAATATCCAGAACAAGGCAGATTTCTAAATAATTGCATAATACTTGCATTGGAATCCTAACAAAAAGGTTTTATTTCCAGAAGCAACCAAGAACTGTCAGCAAATGAAATAGCACCCATGGAAGACTGAGATCTGGGATGGGAGTATAATACTCCCGAAGATCAGCTCGCTTGGATGTGCAGATTTTGTAAATCAAGCATCTCAGAACTCTGGTCCACAAATCAGAAATTCCCCATTCCCTAAGGAACACGTTTCAGGGCAGGGGCTAATCCAGTGTAAAACTGAACCTTTCTCTGTTCAGCAGTGCTCTTGTAGAATCTGAAAAGTATGAGAGTGTGGCTGACTGCAGCCACATCCAGAAGAAGTGATTTCTAATGTGACCAGGTGATTTTTTGTGCTCTTGATACCTAAGCAGAAAATAAGAGAAAACACTCTGAAAACATTCCAAAACCATTCAACTGCCATTCCATTCCCTGTCCTAACATAATAAATACAGCCGCTAAACCTTAGGAGACCACGTTACACAGCTTACGAGCTGCCAGTGCCTCAGACTGACAGAGTCCCTCTCATGAATCACACAAATCTCTGCTAGCTTTTCCTTCCCAAGTATTAGTTTATATCGCTTTCATTCCAGCTTATCAGTCTACCAGTGGATGTATTCTAACTGCTGTGATATTTCGGCGCAGATTCATAAAGATACTTCTGCTAGCACAGTTTAATAAGCCCATTTTAATATTGCTGCCACATTAACCAAATGGAATATATGCTTTCTACCAAGCCGTGAAGTAAAAATAGGAAACATTCGTTCGGATTTGTTATGAAAAAAATCCTCTCTGCATACCTCCTCCAAAAGCCATTAATTTTGCACTCTTTTTAGCCTACAGGATGAACCACAACGGAGAAGGTTTCTATGTTCCTAACTTTGGCAGTTGTCTGTTGTCCTTGGACTAATTCTTCTGGATTTGCATTTCGTGCACAGTATTGTCAGCTCCTGCTCCTTGGCCGGTCCGTTGTGATCCAGAGGAGGTGCTAATCCTCTAGTAATTAGCACCTCATTGGGAGGTCAAGAAGAGGTCATGAAAGTGGGCTTGTTTATTTTTCAGAAGGATTCTGGTTCACTCCTTGTTTTCATTAAAGCTGTGAGATCTTGAGGTGTTCCAGCTCCATGCATGCTTATGCTTTAATAACCTGCCTTTGCTCTAGGCATAGGCACCATCCAGAGCAGCTAATCTCCTGAGCAGAAGGGATCCCAGAAGAGTAAAGCAGAAACGATTCTCATTTTGGCACCCTAACATGATGGGATCATATCTGGCTCTCATTTCTATCTAGGTCTGATTTTCTCCAACTTCCTATGTACAAACAATGCTTGTGTGAAATCTGTATTATGCAGTAGACCGAAATACATTCACTTGGTCAAAAGCCTGATGGGATTCGTGACTCTTGTTTGTGAGCGATTGAGAGCCTGCTATGATTTACACAAGTGAGCCAAATTTTCTAATGAAAATATAATGATTTAAATGAATGGGACAGTTCCACATAATTTAAATAACCAAAGAAAACTCCATTCAGCTTCAAACCAGGCAGCAAGGTCATCTGAGGAGAACAGCTGTCTTCCTTCAAAAGCTGCTCTCTTTCTCAGCTCTCCTTCCTCAGCTGATATATCTTGGATGAGGAAATCAGGCCCTGGCTGATTACTACTTCCTATCTCTCAAGCACAGCCAGCTCTTCTCCACATCCTCAAAAGGCCCATATACCTTTTTATTGTTTCTAGAACACTCATCAGTAACACGAGGGTCCTGGTTTGCTTTCAGTGGCCACCGCTGCCAACAAATACAGTTTCACTGGTATCACACAGTAGATCTCTCAGCAAAACAGACCATCCCAAACTTAAGCAGAAGCCCACAGGGAATGTGTGCGTGGCAGATGCAAGGTGTATGGAGAGCTCCTCATGGATTATTAAGGATCTCACTGCTATCAGAGCGTTCAGGGAAAGCCCTGAATGCCCCATGGCGAAAGTTCAGGTCTCCTGCTCCATACTCTTCAGATGAATAGCAATACACCCATGAAAGCTCAAAAGGATAATTTGAATCCTATCAATCCTCCTAAAAAGGGCAATTGCCAGTTTTTATGGAGGGAATTTGGTTTTGCAGTAGTGCTGATCTGGAAGGTTATATCCACCACTTACAGCTATTCTGCATTTACTAGATATTCAAAAAGAAGGCACTGCAGTCAACACACATAAAGGACATGTGAATCCCAGTTGCACTGTGCCTACAGCTCTGCTCTAATCACAGATAGCCCTGCCGGGTTATGTGTCATACTGCAAAAGGGCACTCCTCAGAGGACCTGGGGCATCCACACATCTCTAGTTGTACCTACAGGATGCTTACGAATGCCAGCTAACAGTAAATGAGATGCTCATTTTCATGCAAAGGCCAGAACAATCACATTCTCTGAGGGGTCAAAACTCTTCTCTATAGCTCTACTTGAATACTCATTCTCTAGAAATTCTTCATTTCTCCAGAAACTGCAAGCACTTGTACAC
>JAOWBP010004343.1:10753914-10830601 GCA_028571105.1 Tragopan temminckii | reverse complement strand
CTTCCCTTCCCTTCCCTTCCCTTCCCTTCCCTTCCCTTCCCTTCCCTTCCCTTCTTTTTTTGAGATAGAGAGAGAGAGAGAGGGAGAGAGCCTGACGCATTTGCAGCTATTTGTTTCTCTGTTCATTCAACAACATGAAAGACATAAAATTGTTCTTGAGGACTCTTTTTCCTATCTGATTGCAAAAAAGTCCCTGGTGGGAAATCGCAATAGAAATGCCAAATCAGCACTGGCTGGGACAGATGAAATGGTGAGTTCTACATTGCTCTCTCTCCCTCTCATCACCATTTCTCAAACAGAACTCTAGCATTAGAGAACTTAGTCTCGCTATAGTGATTCCTCTTTAAATATATATGTAAGGGTAGTATTTTAAAAATCACTCATCATTGACCTAAAATGTGATACTATTTGAGGTCAACATTATATTTTCCATTGGGGACAGTTTGACCAATGTTGAGTACTTCTAAAATTTCCACCCATACATACATATTGAGAGAGAGGGAGAGAGCGTAGAATGAGATGTGTATCTTAATGTACCATACTAGACATAGGGATAAAACCACATTTTTAATAGCTTTCTATACTGATTTCAGAACTATTTATCATGTGACTGCAACAGCACACATTTGCAGACTTTAAAAACTAAAGCTAAGCTTCAAAATGTTGGACTTGATCAAAATCTCACTGCAAATTCATAATGCCTTCAATGAATATAATTGCCCCAATGCAAGCGTGATCAGAAACAGGTAGTTTTGTCTCATTGTGTTACTCTCTTCACCTTCTTTTGGATGGGAAGTTCTGTGCGTGATCAATTCACGACTGTCCATACATTTTGCAAGTTGGCTAGAATGACTCCTTGGAGATGCATTTGCCTGCAGCAGATCTAAATTTTCTCCTCTTAATCTACCTTCACTTCACCTTTCCCTGTCACACAAACACACTCATTTAAGTTTTACCTCTCCCATTTGGCTTTTACCTTCTCTTCTCTACAAGGGATCCCAACTGTTCCCAGTATTGCAGCTTATTTTTCCTCTTGGTATTTCCTGGACATTGGCAACTGACAGCAGGGGCTTTAAAGGTGTGTTGAAATCCTGACCTATTTTTCAACTCCAGTTTCTTCAGCTGTCTTGAGCGAAAAAGAAGGCAGGGTGCGTGGTTAAAAAAAAGTCTCTACAGTTTCAAGAGCAGAAGAGCTGCCACTGAGCCTCACCTAAAGCCGATACCCAGTCCTGCCATTCTGCACATACATAACCCAGAGCACCTCAACCTACTCCCCCAAAATGCTGCCTGTTCTGGAGTGTTTGTAAAGATGCTGATAAAATGTTACAGATTTCACCAGTTTTATCACAAACGTCTTGAAAACTTGAATAGAAAAGCAACCTTCCCTCAACTGGAACTGTTGTTGCTTAGACCACAGATAAGCAAAGAAACAGGAAGGGTTCTGTGATACCACAGTGGGAACTGTGAACAATGAAAGGTAACACCTGAAAAAAAAAAAAAAGACTGTTCTTGAAGAAACCTACATTACTCAGCTAGTGACCATATCCCATGTAAAAGTGTGCTGGAATTAAATATTAGTTCACGAGTAATTTTCTGCTTAAAATAATTTTGTCATTAATATCCTTTGGAAAAAGGAATTTATCAACTTCTACCTATCAGTGTGCTCCATAGATATTCAGATTATCCATACATCTATTACAAAATAAATGCACTGTCAAGATGAGACAAAGATTATGAGCAACACTTCCTTCCTCTGAAGTACTCAAGGATGGTGGAACAGTTCTCCTGTGCCACCCTATCCATTAGCCAAAATGTTCCCACCTAAGCAGTTTAACATGATCTGAAGCATAGGTTGCCGTTTTCTGTTTTACTCTAAGCTTATTTTTATTGCAGGTCAGTTTATCTAAAAATCTACACAGTAGGATGATGAATTGCTGTGGTTAATTAATAGTTTGCTGATTGTGTGTTTAGCAACCAAACAGGATCTATACCAATATGAAACACAGCATACTCTAACTAGAAAATTAAATAATGGAAAGAAAGGATATGAAGCAATGTATTTCACAAAGACAGCACTCAAAGCTCTCTAGTATCACTGCAGTGGGCAATATCTCAGCAGCATCATGGTAATGGTAGTTTTACAAAAGGCAGAAGTGCAGATAGGGTGACAATGAGACTGCCAATGGACACTCACACTTTACATAAGGAAGAAGAGGCCATGTGTGCAGGGTGAGAACTTTGTCCATGCCATCACAGAGCACAGGCTTTGGGATCATTTTTAAGGACACCCAAATTGTTCTAAGTCAACATGATGTCAACAAGATAAAAAGCAGAATCACAGCCCTGGAGTTTAGGACAGCAGACTCTGGCCTTTTCAAGAATCTACTTTGAAGAACAGGAGGGATACAATTCTGGAGAGAAGAGCCTAGGAAACCTGGATGATTTGCAAGGATCCAGGACCCCTCCTCCAAGCACAAGAGTGCTCCATCTTGATAAGCAGTAAACTGAGCAAAGGCAGCAGGAGGCCTGCATGGATGAACACGGAGATTCTGACAAAAAATGAGAAAAAAAATAAAAATAAAAAAAAAGAATACGAGAGGCAGAAGCAGGGAATAATATACAGAAATGTCATTTAAACATGCTGGAAGTAAGCTAGAAAGGTTAATGCTTAACTAAGCCTGAATGCAGTGAAGAAGTGAAGGTCAGCAAGAAGAGCTCCTACAGGTACATCACCATCAAGTGGAAGATTTTGGAAAATGTGGACCCACTGGTAAACAAGCAGGAGATGTGGTGAAAAGAACACAGAAAAGGCCAGGGTACTTCCCCTCAGTCTCTACTGGTAAGTTCTAAGTAACCTGGTGTAGCTGAGCCTGCTTGGAGCAGAGTGACAGACTAGACAACAGTCCCTTCCAACATCAGCTGCTCTGTGATTCTTTGCGAGATGAAAGGAAAAACACCACTTTAAAATCTGAGTGTTCTACTTCTAGAAAGGGAATTAGGACTGAATAAAGGAGATGCTTCCACAGAGAAGGATGCAGGATTTGAAAGATCTGAATCACCTCTTTTCCTTAGTTCCATGTAGACAAGGCACTCAAGCTGACTTGCCTATTGTGCGTGCATGGTGCATGTGCAGTTTGAAAGGAAGCAGGAGGAACTGCAAAATGTGGCATAGCCTTTAAAACACAGGGTCTATTGTCTTACCTGACCGAATCTGCCTTAATCAGGTGCTGGCTCCATTTCACTTCTTGAACACGAGTTTCTGGAGCTGCAAGGCACACAAGGAACTTTAAAACCATGCAAGGTTTGGCCTAACAGAAAGGGAAAAAAAAAACCAAAAACAACAACAGCAAAATACCTGAGATTGCTCTTTCATGTTAATTCCTTTGCCCAGGTGACAAGACATTTTCACCTGGCCAGAAAACAGAAGAATAGCAATAGGAAGATCAAATGGAATAGGAGGAAGTGAGAGCAATGTAAACTGCCAGTTGTTTTGTATACTTTTTTTTCTTCTCCTTTAATTTCAATTTGAAAAGACAGTGAAATGGAAAATGTGCCTCTAGTTATTACCCCTCTGTGCTTCCTAAAAGCCTTTCTCTGAACTTTTAAGTCTCCTCAAGTTTCAGGTCCCCTCTCTCTCTCTCTCTATTTTTCTCTCTTTCTCTCTCCCCCTTTTTTTTATTTAAACTAATCTAAAAAAGCTATAAAAAGCCCCTGACACTATAAATTTCCTTGTAAACCCTGGTTTTATAGGTTTAATTGCCTCATTTTACTGCCTTGCATGCTTTGTTCCTTCAGTATTTTAGAGAGCTGCCCCAGTATTTAGCAGAAGCAGGCATCTTGGGGAAAGAGAGGCCATCTCTGAGCCCTGTACGAGAATTTGGATGTACTCAGAGCTTTGGCACAGTTAACACCCTATGGAGACTGAGCCTTGAAATGGCTCCACTCAGACTCATGCATGTGGGAAGTTGACCTAGACAAAAATGAAGAAAAACCTCAGCACTGGGAAATTCAAGTGTCACTTGGCATGGGATAAAATCACGCTCACAAGCCTTGAGGGTATGAGAGAAACCACAAAGGATCTTTCACAGGGGAAGGGGCTATGGTAAGGTTCTTCTTGGTATTTCTATTACATAAATAGTTCATTTTCTGAGTGTTTCCAAAGTATAATGCAAGAATCCCAAAGAATCCCAAGAAAGTAGGAAGGACAATCTTGTGCTAGGTGCTGTACACAAAATTGAGAACTTGGTTTAAAGAGCCCCCGTCTAAACAGCTATCCTCTTCAAAGGGAAAGACAGGCATGCACGAAAATCCTACCAAGATTTCCCCTTCATTCTTTGTAGTCAGTAGACTTGATCATAATTTTGATCCTAAAACTTGATGCCCAAGCAATTGCCAAAACTGACCTTTGCTTCGAGCACTTGCATTTCCTGATTATGCCACTATCTGCTGGCCTGACTTCCATAGACTTGAACAGTATACTGTGCCTGTTCTGTGTCCCACATTGAGTGGTGCAAAGACAGCAGATGCACAGGAAATTCAAGTGGGAAACCAAAAGAAACCTTTGTAACTGGAAGGGTGGAAATGGCTCTGATTTTCCACCATGTTAGCAAGTAGACAGGGCTGGTGCTACTGGGGAGAACTTCATGTCAATACCACTACAAGTCATGGAGGAATTTAGTAGTCTGCCTTAGGGGATCCCAAAGACCTCGACAGCCAGAAATGATTCTAGGAGAGTGTTTTGGAGGGAACTTCAGAAAGCTATGCAATCCACCCTTTAGTGTTTTGCACTCTCAGCTTCTCTGATCGCCTAGCTTGGCATTGGCATGATCTTGGTTTACTGCCTGATTCTAGTATCCATGGACATGGTAATCTTTTTTACCATAGCTAGCTCAATAATTTCTGTGAAACCTTACATGCCTAGGGGTTCCAACTCTGCAATAGCAAAGCAGAAAAAAAGCATCTGAAAGACAGTCAGTGGGCAGAATACTATGAATATTTTATCCTTATCCAAGGAGAATAACGAATAAGAAATAGAAGAAATCCACTCAAGAGGAGAACAGCAATTGCAGGGCACCAGGAAACCCAGTTTTGAATCCCTCCGCCACGTGAATTTAGAGGATAGGTTTAGCCTTGGTCTTCTAAAGACAGACCTCTCAAAAAATCCATGCTTGATCTCCAGTTTTTTCTGCTTAGTAGGACTTCTGAAATATGATCTGATTTTCTTTGTTCTCCTAATAATTTAGGCTGTGGTACAGGCTCCTTCGTTTCTTTATCAGTCCTAGTTCAGGCACGGGAAACAGAAAATACTGGATAGAAGGGAGAAATAAACGAAAAGGCTTTCAAACAGTTTGGTTTTAGCTTAATTGAGGAAACGGTGAAGGGATCCAAATGTGGGTTTTATTGGCAAATGAAGGTTTTTGTTGTTTTTTTTTCTGTGTTTTCCTAAAGTAGCATAGCTTGTGAATCATGATGTGTATGCATCTGTCACTGCTTTCTGGTTTGCAGTAACTTTAGACAATGTTGAGCATTCTTAACCAAGTATGTCAGAAAGAAGTTTTGAGATTATTAAGTGTCTATAAGTTTCATAAATGCTGGTCAGCCAGTAAAGAAGAAAGATACAAATTTGTTTCCCCATGCTTAATCTAAACCATACAGAAGCTTAAATTTCCTCATGCTTTTCACCAAGTTACCATTCTCTAAAACAGTTCTCCCAGATGTGGTTATAGGAGAAAGGAACATACACAGTGTGTGAAGAACTGTTACCTTTGGTTTCTTCTGAAAGTGCTTTTTCTGGAAACAGGTAAGAGCAGCAATCAACTCATTTTTTCCAGGCCACTCATGATTTTATAGACCTCTGCTGTATCCCTCCTCAGCTACCTCACAGGCTGAAGATGTCTGGCCTGTTCAATTGTTCTTTGTAAACACAACACTTTTTGCTCTCCTCTGGATTTCTTCTGTTAGCTGGCTCCTGTGAAGAATAAAGAAGAAACATTCCTTAGTCATGGAAGAACTTAAAAGTACGTGTTCGTACATATGCTATTCCCTGTGAACAAGCAGAGCCTGACAAAATAAATTGCTTGCTGGCAGCAGGGCAGGCAAAGGGAACAACGACAGAAATCTCAAAAGGGAAGGGAAGAGGAGGGAGAGGCACTTAGAGGATCAAATCTAGAGGAAAAGTATGTTAAAAACAAATGAACTGAAGAAAGAACTTGTTGTTGGTGAAGTTGATCCTTCATGCTGCCCTGCTATCTTGTAAAAGGAGTTTTATTTGCCTTTTTGTGGGAGTCCTGGGAGGAAACTATTAAAGGAACAGGCTTTAGGCAGTTTGTGGGGATGTGTATATAGGCATGTGCGCAAGTGTGTGTGCGTGTGTGCTTGTGCGTGCATGACTGTGTTTTCTCCCTCCCTTTTACAAGGGCCGGTTAGGTCGCAAGGTTAAAGCCAGGGGGAACTTATTTTGTGTTGTAAGAATTTTTACAAAGTGTAAAGGATCAAAGTAATTAGCTAAGGGTGAGAGCCCAAGACTGTCAGAGAAGTAACGCAGCCTCTGCCCAGGGTCGTGATTGCAGCCGGCCAGACTGAAACTCCAGATACTGGGAATACATTAACCAACAGGTCCAAGCAGCGTGGGGTATGTTGCTAGATATGAGACTTGTAAGAAAGAGGAAAGGCAACACTTTGGATGGAGCAACTGGAAAATGTTCCAGAAGTGTGGCTGAATGAAGCACAGAAGCTTTTAGGTGCGAACATTTTAAAGCCAGCTGTCTGCTGCTGCATGGGCTGCCAAACCATGCTGGCACTCCTCGGGGACTGGGCCACTGCTTCCTGCTCCCAGCTAGCTGGAACTGCTCTCTGGAAGTGAGTCAGGGCTCCCAGTAAGAGCTTTTCCTCTAAGCTTGCATCAGTTTTCTCAAGAAAGAACCTCTGATGACACAGGTCTTCTGTGTCTATCAAAGTAGCTCTGGTTTTCATTGCTACAATGATGGTGGTATATGTGCATCCTATTTGCTTCACAGCAAGAAAATCAATTGCTATTTGCATTGCACAATCTATCTGATGATCTACTGTTCCAGGTTTCTCATTTTTCTGTTTTCCTCTTTTGAAGAGAAATATCCAAAATTAGGAAATACATTCTTGACACACATTTTCACGTAGAAGTATAGGGATGAGAAAAGACCTTTGGTCAAAGAGACTGTCCCACCTATACATGACTTCCTCAGTTTCAGGAGTGGCTTCTGTGTGCAAAAAAAGGCAAACAAACACGGACTACACCACGGAGAGCCTGCAACTCCTTGGAGCTGCCCACACTTTTGACTGACAGTAGTAAATGAGAAGAATGGATTATGTCCTGTCACGGAAACAGAGATCAAGGTCTTCCAGCCAGCCACAGGAGAGCCTGCTGGTCACTGTACACCTCCACCAGCAAGGCCACCAGATCCATCACCTCCAAGCATCATTCAACAAAAAGCTGATAAACTGCCACATCCCACCAACGGGATTCAAGGGGATAGGAAGGAATTATGGAATGGAGCTCCAGCTATCTTCTCTGTATCACAGCTAGCAATAAACCATTCGCACTACCCAGAGCACTGGGAAGGCTGGAGAAGTTGTCTCTACACCCCATCTCCCACTGCTGTTTGAAAGAAATGTATTTACTCCTGGAAAAGCTTCCTTTTTAAAGTACTGCATTAATTTTACTAAATGTTCATCATCTACATTTCACCTTTCCTCCCCAAACTGTGTTCATCTTTGAGAGAGAAAAATAAACCTTGATGCCTAACCACAAGTTGGCTTGGAGCCGCCTTCTGTCTCCAGCCCCTGTGAGGATGAGTTAGTGCTCTGGAGCTGCTATTGATCTCCAGGCACAAACTGTCTGGCTGCACGGTCCTCGTGTCTCCAACCCTGCACCACTCCTGCCACCTGAGAGCTTCCTTCGTTTGGCATCCCCCTGCTTCCAAGCCTATTTGAGATGCAAAATGTACAGCTGGCAGGTGTGGCTCCATGATGGCCCGCAGCCATTTATCACACAGTTCTCAATAAGCTAATAGCCCTAATGTGTGAAAATTGATTTCTGGGGTGAATGCAAAAGTCCCAGTGATTTACACTCTATTTCCAATTGATGAGGCTCAATTGATTTCAACGAGTACTAAAATATTTACCATAGTGAAAGGCAAGGGGGAGGGCTGTGGTGTAGGACTGGAAACAGGGTCATCACTCATAGAGAGGCATCCAGCAGTGCCTGCAAACAGCACCGTCAGCCCACGGAAGGGCCCATCAGGAAATGAGGCTTTAGATGCACCAGGGAAACTACTGGGTCAGCACTAAGTTACAAGAAGAGGGAAAGCAGTGGCAAAAAAAGAAGGAAAAGCCAATGTGCTGTAAACACAAACTTCAGCGTGAGCTAAAATTCACAGTGAAAGAGCCATCACTTCAGGAATCCTCTGCCCTTTGCTGCTGTGTGCTGCCAGCATGAGCTCCAGGAGGCTTTGCCCTTTGAATCATACAGACTTCATGCACCTCATGACAACAAGGCTATGCTCGAGCTTCCCAAACACCTAACCACAACCACTGTCCATTCTGAAGAAACTTTTCCAGGCACAGCTTTTCTTAAGACAGATCTTAGTGCTGACTGCACAGTTGGATGGTCAGGGTGTCAGAGGGCAATCCCAAGTAGAACACCTCCTCCCACTGCCCAACGCTTAAGTGTCAGTGTCCCCAAACCTACTGCCCTGGCAAAACAGATTAGTGTGCTCAGGAGAAAGTGGGGAAGGGAACGGAGAGAAACAAAAGCTGGAGCACTTTTACAGCTCACAGGATCACTCACTTCTCTTTTCCTCAGCCCCACAGACTTACTACTCTTTTTTCCTGTCACTTCTTCCTGAATCTGAACCACCAAACCCAGCTCTTGACTCCCACTGATCTTTTCCAAGTCTTCCCCTATTTATCAATCTGTTCTTCTCCTTCCCTTGTCTCTACAGGGTAAAGTTCCCATTTACCAGATCAAAGGTTAACACTTGTCAGAACAAAAGCTGTGATAAGCATCTCAGCAACTAATCATTTCCAAGTTTGGAGCTGCCCTCACAACTTTTTCTTTGTCACTCAGAAGAGATTCAGGGCTAGAGGCTTGTGAGCATTACACAGAAAATGATGACAAACCATCTCTTCGCAGTGGGGTCAGAGCTAGACCTAGGTGTGAAGCTGCTAACAGTTATAAGGTAGAAGGGGACAACGGGACTCATCCATTGCACACTGCCCCTGTGGACCCTACCATGGGAATGGAAATGCTGCCCCACTCCCAGCCTTCAGAATCCTGCCTGCACTGGAACTGCACCTGCAAATATGACACTTGGGTCTGTACTTGTGGCTCAGTGCCACAACAAAAAGCCAATATACCACAGTTCTTGGGTTTACTGTGGCATGATCTATTCCGAGATCAGCTCGTAGTATGTGGTTGTGTATATCTCCAAAAGTCTGTCTTTTCTGAATTTTGAAGATGCTGCCATAAGCAGAACTTCTCTATCACTTGTCATCCAACTACTCATGCTCCTATTCACCCATGATGACAAAATGCTCTGGAGACTATGAAATATCTATAAATAAAGAGAATAAATTCTGCCAAAAAAAATATCCTCTTTCTACCAACCTCCCAAGGCAGCAATGTCAGAAGATCAGGAGCATGACATGCACTGAGCTTAATGTACATAATGCCATGACATAACCCCTCCAAACCTCCTGCATTAGCCTACTTGGAGATGCAGCACCAGGATCTGAGCTGAAGAAACTCAAGACAGCTTGGTAGAATCACCCAAATGAGAATCTGCTTTAAAAATACTTATTAAATCTTTAAAAGGAGCAGCCATGGTTTTGAGCTCTTAGATAACTCAACAGCTAAAGCAAAGCAAGAAGCTAATGGAACGATATCAGTCTGTAGCAGGCAACTCACTGAATCTTTACATTTATGATTAAAAATTCTTTGCAAACTCCCAGTCTTTCAATCATGAAGGAAACTACTGACCACTACCTACATTGTTCACCTGTGCTATTCTGTTCTTCTTGGAAAGCACAAATGAAAACACTAGCCTTGTTTTTTTGGCAGTTTTTTTTTTTCTGGTCTTAAAGTGCTCTTCAGTCTGAAAGAGCTCAGTTCTGAACATTCAGAACACCTCACTGCCAAGGGAGTCTTTGAACTAATATCAAAACCTTGCCCTTTACTTCTCAGCATGCTGAATGGAAGCACAATTCTTCCCTGGATGTTTTCTTCTCCTCCTAGCACTCTGTGGCTGCTCCTTTAGAAGAAGTTATTTGACCAGGCAAAAGTACCTCTTGCTGCTAGAAAGAGTCTTTTTGTTGTGTTTGCTTTTCTCATTTCATTTGAAATGGCAGAAAAGGAGGAAAAAGGAAGATACTGATGTTACCATCAAGTGATGGTAGTAATACAAGTAATACAAGTAATACAGCAGGAAGAAAGTTCAAAAAGAAGTGTTCATTTGAGGTTAATACAGGAAACCAATTGAAGGGAGAGTGTTTCAGAGAGAAGTGGCAGTCACAGCTCCTGCCCTTTTCATTGGAGTTATAGCCCAATCAGTCTTATGTTTTCTTCTTTAGCTCCTCAAATCTCCGAGAAAGATCATCAAAGTCAATACAGCAGTGATGAGTTCTATATAGCTGCTAATCTTCTCTGTCACCTTCTGATTTTCCAGTTCTCTTTTTGAGATAACTCTTCATTTTTTCTCTCTGTAAATACAGTTCAGATGGTCTCTCCCTTGCAAATTCAGGAGATAAGGATGTGCCAAAAAAAGAAGAAAACAAATATACACCACCACCCACATGTCTAATGGGCAAAACCAAAACAGTTGCAAGGTTTTCTATTTCTCTGCCAGGCCTACTCTGTGACATATAAAGACCTCATCAGTTTCTGCTTTCTCCCACCTTTCTGACTTGCTGTAGACCTGCTGCACTTGGATAAACTTGGTGCAATAAGCTCTCACCAGCATAAAGCAGCACTAATTGTTATTCACCTTCACAAAAAGATGACGTAGTGTTTCATCAGCAAATGTCCCCAAAGACAATTTAGCTCTCTAGGTGAAAAATGATACTCAAGTGCAAAGTGTTTTTAAAAAATACTGGAAACACATTTTATAAATAATAAAAGAGGAGAAACTTCCATTTTAGCCTATGTCTGTTCCTCTGGCCATCCCTGCTCCCCTTTCTCCTGCTCACTCTGCATAGCTGTATCGAAAATCAGAATCCAGCCTCAGCAAATCCTATTGACTGTCTCCTGTCACTCACCTGATTAAAGGTTCCACTTACATCCAAATGGTTAGAGCCATGACTCCGAGCCATTCATAAAACTCCTATTGAAGGATTAGCTTTCACAAACTTTGCCTTAATGATTATGCATTCTATTGATCAGTGGGGGAAACTATAAAAATTGACACCAGAATAAACTTTGAAGGACTGCTCTCGCTCAGCAGAACTAGGATCAATTTGAATCGACCGGGATGATAGGGAAGGGGGGAAAAACAACTGGTCTCCATTAGCTGGGTGTAATTCTGATTAGCTAAATGTTTAGGTTTTTTCTTTTCTTTTTTTTTTTTTTTTTCTCTCTGTCCCTATTTGACTGCTGAAACCCAACAGCATTTTAGTGTGATGCAGATTATCAGACCCTGAGGTTAACTCTCTAAAATGCTCTGGTGTATGCTCATTCCACCTTTGCTTCACAGATAAGCCCACATTCATGACTACTTTGATGCTGAGATTTTCTTATCCCACTTTAACACAATCCAACCCACCCCACAGATTATTTTGTTCACAGAGGGAGTAGGTATTAGCCATTGATAACAACAAGGAAATAGAATGCTCATATGACATTTGTTCCTAAAGCCAATCAGGAATCCTTTTCCAAGCCCTTTTTAGCAAGCATAAGTATACATTCAGATATTCAGTTTTTGCTAGCCTGTCCTAAAGGGGTGATGACTGGAGGGAGATGCACCCAGAAGTTCAGTGGCTTTCCTAAACATTTCATTTGAAAAAAAATATATATCTGTATAATATTATCTACTGTATATACATATACTATCTATGAAAATACTACCTGTAAAGCTTTCCTCTTTCAAATTTTAGACCTTCGTGGATACAATGGAGAAAATAACTTCATTTATCTGTACAGTTTTTCACTGAGCAGACTGTTTTCCAACTGCTAGCCCAAAAATCCAAACATGTACACAACTGACTTTCTCCAAGCAATTGCAGGTTAGCTGGGGATACCCAGTTCTAGTTTTGCATCTTTGTGTTTTACTGTCTAACCACAATTACCCAATGTCATTTCAATGTAGTCACTTGTTCATCCCACCTGAACTTTAGGAATTGCCAGTTCACGGTACCGAGTTTGAAACAGTAGTTGTGAAGATGGATACATGATAATCTCAAGGCATTTCCCCTTCAGTGCATGGAGAGGAGGAACAGCAGCAGCTCCCCAAAAGATTTTACAAGAGCTGCATCCAGAACTTGGATGAAGTTTTCATGCTAGTTGCTGTCCCTTCTCAAGAAGGATGGATAAGATTCAGTCCAAGGAAGCAGACGTTTTAAATTACTGAATGAATCTTGTCTAGAGCCTAGCCTTCATGGTCACTGGAGTCCAGCTCGAGTTTGTATTACT
Organism: Tragopan temminckii; assembly: GCA_028571105.1. NCBI lineage: Eukaryota > Metazoa > Chordata > Aves > Galliformes > Phasianidae > Tragopan > Tragopan temminckii. The sequence goes on along the minus strand of JAOWBP010004343.1, from coordinate 10,817,943 downwards.
CTAAGAGATTTTCCCAGACTCAATTTCCAGGTGTTCATTGAAATTCTTTCTGGTGATCTCCTATTTACAGTGAATTTATTCACGGGATTAGGGACCTGTTTTCTTTTATTTTGATACTCACACCTACCATTTTACATGGCAACCCAGACAGTTGAGCTAGTCTGTGGGGACAGGTAATCAAAAATGAGAGCTGAAAATGAGCTGATAGACATGGGCAATTTGAAGCACTATTGTACTTCCAAAAAAACAGGGTGGTTAAGACAGAATTTTCCCTAAAGACATTTCTAGTGTTATACAAAATACGTAACTGTGACTGAGGAGGATTTGTCTCAGCTAGCTGCAGCAGTTAAAAAGCAAGACCTGGCCAAGGTAATCACCCAGGCTCTTTACTGAATTAATGGCACAGGCACCTCTAAGAGGTAGTGCAACCCATCTATTCTAGATGCCTTTTTCTGGGACAAAATTGCTCCCCTTCTAGGCAACATGGGCCAGACACAATATCTGAGTAGCAGGTATGGTTTAGAAAGAAGAAAAAGTATGGTCAAAGCAAACAGCCAAGGTCCATGTGATGAATACAGTCAACATTTGAAAATAATTCTCGGATGTTTTCAAAGATAAAGGCTCAGTGAAAGAACAAAATGATGCATTCAGTAACTCAAATGCCCCAAAGACAATCAGAAGTAAAGGTGGTGTCATGAAAAGGAGGACTGATGCAACTTAAACAATGGGTGGACTACGTTGACCAGAACCTACAGCCAGGCATATCCACATTAGCAGTTAAACACTCAAAAATCAAGGTAATTAACCATTACAACAGACAGCTAGGAAATGTTGTACATCATCTATTTCTCAATATTTGGAAGCTTCTCTGGAAGATGTGTCTGCTACTTGTAACTTAACGAATTCAAATGTACCGGAATGCTTTGCAGAAGAATTCTGACTGGATGATGCAACACCTTGATCTTTAATTTTATGAATCTAGGAAAAGAGGCTTATTTTCATGATTGGAAAAGAAAAGCCATGTAAGTAAACATATCTTCTGACATATGCAATTTAAGTGAAGGCATAAAATAAAAACTTCAACACTTAAAAGAAAGGCAAACAATAACTATCATAAATAAAAATATTCACAATCTTAACTGCATGCAAGCTGCAAGTAAAGATCAAGTCAACGTCCTAAAGTACACTCTTTGAATGTTACTTAAATAAGTGGTGTCTAGCATTCATTTTACTCCCAAGCTTTTCTAATACTTTCTAAAAGCTCTCAAAGTGATGACTTTAGAGTAGATGATACTCCCATTTAGATCAGAAGATTGAAAAAATATGTGGGAAATCATTAGTTTTGCAGCAGACCAAAGAAACATATCCATGGCTGAACTTGAAAAAAAGAAAAAAATGTAATAATAATAATAATGATAGTAGGAGTGTTTCATAACGGATGAAAGCTGAGTAAAGATAACTTAATTCCTGATCTAAGGAAAGCAAAAACAATAGCTAAAGTGTTTCAATCCACAAAGCAAAGCAGGTAGAAAGTGATATATGAGGACGATAAACTGATTTGGCAAAATTCACTCAAAATCTATACATGGTCAATAACTCCTTGTGGAAACTATTGGAATATGAGGTTGGTAGCATTCAGTAAAAAGACATTAATAGACATCTAAGTGGTTTATTTATTAACAACATAGTTTTAAAATATTATGACATGACTAAGCTGATTGCATTGGGAGCACTGCTCCACGCAGGCATAAAGTGTCTGTCAGGCTTTTGAAGTCATTCCCAAAAGTTCATCTCATTTGAGCTTGCAATCCTGGGGGTAGCATGGAAGGGTGCTAACCCTACACATGGCCTCCACTGGGTCAGGGCATTTCTTTGGCCTATTTGTTGGTAAAAACAAGAAAGGACTGCTCTAGACATGAGTTTCATGAAAACGCTTCTGGGAACTTCAGACACTGACTCCCAAACATATTTTCTTTTACAAATTGTTCCCTGGCTGCTTTCTGCTCACCACATCACAAAGCACTGAAAAGGATCCATCCAATAAAGAGCTGAGATGGTGAAAATAGAACTAAGAGGGAAGCTCACCCCTCTAGACTCTGATCAACACCTCTGGTTGACCTTCTTGGTCAACCATTTTGACCAAGAATGAATGCTGTTGAGGAACGATCACGAGGAGGGGTTACATTTGAGCTTCTGGGACATCACCAGATAGTGGTGTGAGTATTTATCGTTCTAAAGAGCAACGTGGTAAAGAGTACATTCCCTTTGCAGTTGCCAGTGATAATGGATGCTGTGTGAGCTAAAAACCCAGAAGTTAAAAGCTACATTTATTATCACTCTATCTCACACTAGCAAATTTATGATCCCTTCCAGACCTAAAACATCAAAGCAGAGCAGGAGTCAGAGCCTTTTCAGACTGTTATTTTTTTTCTTATTCTTTTCACATAGATTGCTTTATTTATTTTTTAAAAAGAGGTGGGCATTAAAACCAAAATCTGACCTTTGATCCCCTGAGGCAACTCATTACTTACAAGGGCAAAGAGGGAGCTGAAATTTTTTCCTGCATGAAACCGTAAATAATTCTTACATACATCCACAAATCACTCTAGGTTGGTAAAGTAAATAGTAATTGGTGGGTTTCTCCCTAGAGGCAGGTCTGAAAGAGGTTGTAGATTAGAGTTAGGGATATTTTGTAAAAAAAAAAAAAGAAACACTTTTAAAACCGCGTTCCCCCTAGCTCAGTGTTCCAGATGCTCAGATAATATGAGAAGTTTTGGAGGTTTGTGTATGGTAGAAATGCAGGGAGGGGAAAGTTTGGCTGTTTTTCTTATATTTAGTGATTTCTCATGTTGGAATTTAAGAGATTCACAACTTTAGGGCAAAGGGGAGTATTAAAAAATTAAATGCCACATGTGTGTTGCAGCCTTTTCCCTGTACAACCCAGGTTTCAAGAAGGGACATTCTTCACATCCCCTCCTGAAGAATCAGACCCACTCATGAGTTTGCAGAAGCAGAAGATTATTGCTTCCTACCCTTCTTTTTTAATGTGAATGACCCACCATAGTTAAACACAGTGCATGTGGAGCACAGATTATCAGCTTTCAGTGTTAGATAAACTACCCTCACCATCTAACGTCTACCAAAGGTCAAACCCCTTTTCAACTGTTTAAATCATTATCTAAGTGCATTTATTCAATAGCAGTCATTCACAGAAAATAGAATAGAATATCTGTACTTGTTACTGGAAGAACACAGTTGTTATAGCAGACCAGCTAATAGAGTGAGAAGGTACACTAATATTATCAACTCCAGTTGACATCTTCCCATGCTGTACCAATCAGACCTGCCTATAAAAAAAATAGGATTACTCAGTGGTGCACCGTTACAGTGCAGTGATTTTCTCCGCAGGAAAATTATTTAAGAGCTTGCTGATAGCGTGCCAAAGAAAAGCCATCAAGCAGAGCAGCTCTGTGCAAAACACTGTGGTCACAGAAAAAAAAATGCGTAGCTGTTACACTTTGATGAGAAAAGTCATAATCATGAGAATAGCAAGAAAATGGAGCAGGAAAGGGGATGTTTTTAAGTGTGACTGACACGTTTCTATCTGTATGGACTGACTACAGGCAGACACAGTTATTTGCAAGGAGAAAACATGTCCCAAGTGTCGTTCTGTTTCCAAGAAGAAAACAGGGGCCATAAATCCACATTTAATAATTGAAACAAATGGTCTGACTTTCAGCCAGGCTGAGCACAGTGCACCAAAGAAACCTAAGGTATTGATTAAGACAGGATTTTTCTACCTGGCCTCTGACGTCTTCAAAAACTTCAACGTCCAAAGCTAAAACCATGTGGAGTTTCATCATAGACAAGATTAGGTTTGAAATTTCTTAGGTTTCCTTTCCAGCCTCCTTCAGCCCTGAGACCTGTGGCCTGCAGCATGTGCCAAAAGAACTGTTAGGGGCTCTGCTGATGTCCCATTACAGTAAAACATGCAAGAGTTGCACTAATCTTCCTTCACAGCCTCTTTCATTACATACCCCATGCTAGATATAGCCGGTATATTAAACTGCAATAATTCGAATGATTGAAAATGGGAGTAGCAGAACCACTTGGTATTTCTACCTCTCTGACCTACAGTTTTCCCCAGAAAGGATTTACACCCTGGGGCAGAAATGGCAAAGCCATACACGGAGCTGGTCCCAAGCTGCTGCAGTTTGTATACAGAATTACAAAGGTAAAACAAAGTAAGTGTGGGTGTGCTTTAAATAAATTGAGTTGAAACTATCATCCATTCAGAGTCTGTTTCACAAGGAGTTCAGTCATCCTTTCCATCCATAATGGGAACTCAGGCTTTTATTTTTTAAGTATATAACAAGAAAGTGATTTATTTTCGCTCTCCCAGCAAATCAGGAAATTGTTGCTATTCCTAGACACAGAACAGAGGCAAAGGAAGATTAAACACTCAAATATCACACTAGAAGCCTTTGGCAGAGTAGGAAACCAAACTCACCCCTTCTTTCTGAAACGTACCTCAGCTTCTGAAACACGAGATCATCACTGCAGCCCTCACGTGATCACAGACACACACCTTCCGCAGGGCTCAGGAGCACGAGGCAGCAGTCAGTAAAAGATTCCCGCCAGCCTGGGCTTAGGTCCTGTCTGATCTCAGTGAACAGGTTTCTGGTTTCAGAAAGCACTGAGCTGAAGTTTGCTTCCATCAGTTGCAATCTTTTCGATGAAACAAAGAGATTTTTCTCCAGCAAGTAGAGCTATAAGTCAGGACATCTCCTGAGGTTCTTTCTTTTGTTTTCCTTCTTTTTTTTTCCCCTAGTTAGTGTGCTCTCCCTCCACTTTCCATCCCTCCAGACTTACTTCATAAACATTAGCTTTCAAGCATCTCTTCCCCCAGAGGACATATCATAAACATCATGTTAAATATTTAGAACAGGAAACCACCTCACTTCTCTAGCTACATAAAAGCTATCTTGGGAGGGTGCACTTTCTGTTCTTATGTCTTTTATTTATTTATTTCCTTGTGCAGATCATTTCAATGTTCAGGGAGCTTACATTGGCCAGGGACATTTGACAACAAGTTAAGAAGCTGAATCTGGCTTAAGGGGTATGTTTCTGGATGCCTCAGGGATAGCCAGCCCCCCAAAGCACTGTGATCCTCACAGTGCCTTTGTGGGCCTCAAATAAGATACCACCATATACATAATAATTATTATTTAGGTTGAAAGAGATCTTCAACATCATCAAGTCCAACTGTCAGCCTAACACTGCCAAGTCCCTCACTAAGCCATGTCTCTTAGTTTCATATCCACACATTTCCTCAGTATCTCCAGGGAGAGGAACTCCACCACCTCCCTGGGCAGCCCAATCCAGTGCTTGACCACCCTCTCCATGAAAAAATTCTTCCTGATACACAATCTAAATCTTCCCTGGTTCAGTCTGAGGCTGTTTCCTCATTGCCTATCACTTGTCACCTAAAGAAAGACCAACAACCAACATCAACACCGTATAACTACAGGGCTTGGAAGACGGACTCAACAAGACAAGGACTCTTAGTGGTACACACAGTGATGTCGAACTTCCAGCTTGCCCATTCAGCATTTACGGGGCCACTCTCTCTTCCTACTCCTTCTCCTGCAGGCCCATGCACAAGTAGGACAAGTGTCCCACCTGAGTGTGTGCCTGTGGCCACAGGGCCAGGTCGGGAACCAGCTGTGGACTGCTGACTTCTCCACCACCTGCCCCTTTCTCTGCCTGACACAAGGGAAGGTAGTGCAAGAGTCAGGCAAACCACAGGGCCCTGCTGCAGTCCTGTTTTGAAGATTTAAAAGGTGCAAAAGGGTTGATGTTGGCATTTCAGATGTGGACAAATCTCACCCATTGTACTTAGGTGAATCAAATTCTCAGTGATGTAAACTGAAAATTCTTGCCAAGTATGCACACAAGAGAAAGAAAAACAAAGACTATAAAGATTTATAGATTGCTTTAAAACACATTCACCCTAAACTATGAGCTGCTCCTAAAAGCCCTACCAATCTGGCTTAAAAGTGAAGGATTCTGCTGGAATGAATGCTTTAGTGAAGACCACCAGAATTTAAGAGCTAAATTCAGGTTATTAGTTCAGTAACTCAAAACAACAACACTAAAAGTTTAATATCTTTGAATTACATGTTTAAACTAAGAAGGACTTCTTAGGCCCTAAAGACATACAGCACCACAGCGGTCCACTTCTTTATGCTCACACCTAACACATCTCACAGAACTACATCAGCTGGTTGCTGTCTGGTCTGTAGTTGTAGCTGCATCGAAATATATCCCTTCAAAAAGCAAATCAGCCATCAGGGTAAACTTTCAGTCATTCACAGGTCTAGATCTCCATGCACACTTTAATCAGGGTATGCAAACTCCAAGCTGGCAAAACTGAGCTAAAAATCTCTTTAACAAGAACAAATTCCCTTGCCACAATCCCAGTGTTTCCTGCTTTTAGTTGGGATAAAAATGAGGAGAAAAAGCAGTCTCTATGGCACTAAAAGCATAGTCACTTCCACTATGTCAGAAGTGGGATCATGAATAGAAGTGTGTGAAAATAAAATGACCAAACATCAAAAAATAACAACAGATCATATTTTGCGATCGTTTTGTTTCAGGCAGGAAGGCTGAGGCTGGTTCTAATTTGAATCTAACTGTTGGCCAGGCCCTACCTTATATATTATCTTTGGAATGTGAGTCATTTTGTTGGCTTAGTTATTTCTTCTTCTGTAACATGGCACTCCTGACTGCAGTGGTATGTGGAAGCTATTTTTATTGGGTAGTAGTGAAAGGAAGTGATGGATAGAGCTGGTTGGGAATATTTCAACAAAACATTTTTTCATTTGAATTTCCTAGTTGGTCAAATGAGAAGTTGTTCACACTGAAATGGTTGGTTCCAGTCTTTTTTTTTAATTTGAAAACTAGCAAATTCTAATGTTTCTAAACCAAAAAAGTTTCAACTGCTTCAGCCAAAATAATTTTGTTTTGAAATTAGAAGAGAAGAATTTAGTAAAAATTGAAAAAAAAAAAAAAAGTTATTTGAGAAAGACTGGGCAGGCCTGATGAAGGAGCCTTTGCAAAGTATGCAAAGCCAAACACGTCCTCTGCATAAGTATGAACTTGACTTTTTTCCCTTCTGATCTTAAGTTCTTGAATGTTTTCAAGGCTTTGGCTTTTCATCTTACTCAGAACAGTTGCTCCTTTTTTTCATGGCCTCTTCAAGAGTTTCAGGAACAACAAAACCCTCCACTGGTTTATTTGACAGAACAAGAACACTTCACGGGCATGAGTTTGGGAAGATAGGATCCTTGAAATACTTCCTGGTCAGGGTCATCTTGGTTCTGTAGCACGCGGTCTCTACATGATGTGGTGTGGTCAAATGCAGATGGTAAACCACATGTTGGAAACCTACCAGTCCCAGGTGCCCACAAAAGCCAAAAATTAAAAGGGTGTATCCTCAATGGATGACCAGCCACTCCTGAGACCTTGCCTTTCCCTGTGGGCTTTTCCTAACAGCTTTCAAAAGCACGGACAGCTATATCTTAAGCAAAGCTGGCCAGTGATCTAGGAAACTCTTCAATTATAGATGAGCACCAATAAACAGCCAGTGATTTGCTGGAAATTATGAAGTATAAATAATTGAAAAGCAGGGAGTTGGCCCAGAGTTACCCTTCTCTCTTGCTGATTCGTCTTAATGCATTTCCTTGATGCAACTCCCTGCTGTGTACCTAGCACTGAAGGGAGCTGCAGGATAATGGCCCTTGAAGAATATGCTGACCTGCTGGTGCACAGAGTTATAAATACACGAGCATCTCCCAACTGAAAGGTGAAGCTATGGAAAGGAGGTTAACTTGGTGAACCCAATTCTCACCCTGCTTCCAGTAAGGAAAGCAGAAATTTTATTTGAGTACTCAAGGGCTCTCCAGTCCCAATGGAGAACAGTGTCTGGGAGAAGTTTGTGTGAAAGAACTGAAGTATTTATTAGCTGCTGCTTTCTCATGGTGTCATTAAACAGGAGACTCGATTAGTAGAGTGCAGGAAGCTACCCTCAGTTATTTAATGGGCTAACACTCAGAGTCCCTATTGAAGAGAGAGTTAACTTCAGAGATCCCGAGCTTCCAGCCCTGACAATTATGGTCTGCAATGGATTTTCAAACAGCCACATCCCAAAAAGAGGAAAGAAAGTCTTTCTAGGGGCTGCAACACTGGGGCAAGGCAGGAAACAAACCCAAAAAGCTGAGTCTGCAGCTCAGCTCTCCAAAGGTATTTCTTTGTGTACAAAGGATTTTGGTAGAGCTTCTTCTTTACTACAAAAAGAAAAAAATAATCCATGTGGATGTACAGAAAGGACCATCAAGAATATTCGTAAAGAATCAAGAGCACCTCTCCAAGCATGGATGAATCTAAGGGAATTTTACTGTTAATACCCATCACTTAACAGCTGTCTTGCATCTTGATGCTTATGCAGCTTTAGCATTTAATGTAGCTGTGGATACTGTCACAATCAGTATAAAATCTTTCATTCTATAAACACCAAGGTTTCACTTACAACCAGTAGCAATGGTTCCCATTCAGTAACAACATACTGGGTCATAATCGTATCTGCTTTCAGGAGCTTTAAATGTGCCACATCTTTAATGAAAATCTTTTGGCTCTTGCACTGAAAAGTAAACACTTATCTCAGGTGTATGAGCTGGGAACAGGGAAAGAAGAGCTGAAAGACAGAAGCAGCCTCCATAAGGAGAAGTTATTAATAAGACCTTCAAAGCTGCTAAGGAAACCAAAAAACTAAAGCACAGGAGGGTCAGATCTAACTAAGATGTCTAAAACTGAGGGGTCTACTTCATAGCTCATTCCCCTTTATTTTATTTCTAGCCTTTACAATTGGGCTATTTGCCTCATTGCAAAACAAGCCTCCAAGACTAGTCACATGAACTGCCCTCTGGAGGTGTCTGATTGTCACCACTGATTCACATGAAATGACACCACAGTGCTCAGAATTTCACTTCCAAAGTTCAGACTTGTAAAGGAAGGTGACACAAACTTACTGTCTAAATATTCCAAAGACACTTTTTCAGCTCTGTCACAACAGGCAGGTCACTGTGAATAACGTGCTTCAGCTTTTGATGGCCAAAAAGCTCACATCTACTGAATAAAAGACGAAAACCAGGAAGATAAAAAACAAAAACAAAAACAAAAACAAAACAAAACAAAAAAAACATAATATTTTCAGGAAGTGAGTGGGAGAGAAGGGTTGGGATGGCTATTGCTTTGTTCATGGGTCTGCCTGGAACTAGCTCTTTTTCACCAAGAAATGCTCAGGAGTGTGGGGGTTTCTGGCACACAGGGAGGCTGGATTTCAGAGAAAATATTTTAGCTGCTCTTCTGAAGGGCTATTCCACTCATTCATGGCATAATATTCTCTTTCATATGAAGATCATAACTATAATTTTGAAAAGTCTGTGTATGGTGAGTTATAAACAGAGGGTTTAGGATCACCTGGTTGTCTACCAGGCGGAAGAAAGAACATGCATGTGGTACACATAACCCCCTCCTGCTACTGTGCAGCATTAGTGAGCAGTATGCAGGAAAGCTGACTGCGAGAAAGCAAACATGAAAAGGAATGGGGCGGCCACAAGAAACACAAAATCCTCCTGGTCTAATGAGGTGGCTGCAGAAGGGAACTTGGAGCTGGCAGTGTCTCCAAGGCCAGCATCAGGGCAGGATGGGCTGATGAAGTCTGAGTAGATGCCACAGCTCGTAGCTTTGAAGACCTAAGGAAACAGTGTAAAGGGACATGGAACCAGGGTTCAGTATGCAGATTTTGCTCCATTATGTTTCTGAGCTGTTTTTTCTCTTTTCACTCCCAGCTATGGAAGACGCCAAAGCTGTTAAATATCAAACATGTATAATGGGAATCCCATAAGCTGGGGGAATGGCCAGGATTCAAGGATATGTCCAGAGCAGGAAAAAAAAAAAGAAAGAAAAGAAAAATAAGAAAGAGAGAAATAAGCATAGAGACGTGGGTGGAAGCAGGGAGGAGGGGGAGAGCTTAGACCCATGACTTCTCTTTGATTGTTCTATTTTATTTATTTATTTATTTATTTATTTATTTTTGAGGTCACAGCTTAACAGCACTACAGTTCTATTGCTGTTTATACTGTTGTTATTATTATGTTTTTTACTTTGGGTCCTGAGAATCTATAATGAACACAGCCCCTTTTAAGCTGGATGCTGCATGTGAGCACACACACCACTGCCCAGAGCTCTCCTGGGGCAATCTCCATGCTCCGCAAGCTATGATTTGGGCAGAGCACAACTCACTCTCAGCCCTGGACCAAAGGAAGCAGGAGTCCCCCTGGACCTTGACACCTCCTCATAGTACTATGGCACTGCAGGAACCTTGTCCTGACCACTGAACACTGCACTGCTTTCCATCAGAGACAGCTCCCTCCTGGGCACAAGGCTGTGCCATTAGCGCAATGAGAGCAAAAAGCAGCTCCTGGGGGCAGCGGGATGGTTTGTGCTCCCTGTGCATCCCAAGCTGGGTGTCAAGGCAGGAAGCAGACCTGAAATGAGATGAGAGAAGGGTGTGTGATACAGTGCTTTTCAGATGATGCCCCGACAATTTGGCTAGGATCTCCTTATCACACAAGATTTCATTCAAACTCAGAGATTACATACAAAATATATAGACCATAGAAAACTGCCTTTCTATGTGACTTGCATGCTCTTAATATAGGACACAAGATGAAGTGGGAAATACCACCACTGCCCCAAGCCACCAGAGCTGTCAGCATTAGATATGCAGGCTATGCCTTAGGTGCAGGATGCTATGAGGAATAGGAGGGCACTGGGATCACTAAGGACCTGGCACTCTCACACTGTAACAGCCAGAAGCTACTGGCATTTGCACCAAAGGGATCATGAATGCACTCAGCAAGGAACAAATTTGGGTCTGATCCCGCTTTCCAGCTGAGCTTTCTGATCCCATTCCATTCTGCCACTATCAGTTGGGATCCTTGGCTACCTAATTCTGAAACCACTCCTCAATATTTTCCAAATATATTCTTTCTTTCTTTCTTTCAATTAGCAATTTCCACAGGCCTTGGAAAAGCAAAGACTGCAGGAGAATGAGACAAAAAAGTTCACAGCAAAGAAAGATAAACCAAAGTTACAACAGTTCGTGGTACTTCACTCAAGATTGAGCTGAACTGTGCTATTTTTAAGCATTTTCCTTGAAGTAAATACTATTCTCTGCATTTTAGAGATGGCAGAACTGAGATACATGGGCAACAAAGTGCTCAGCCCAAGGCTATAGAAAATGGAGGCAGAACTAGGACTCCAACCCTGATGCTGTGTGCTCATCCTAAGGCACTCCCTTGGAAGTCATAAACTTAATTTTAAGAATCACTGTATCTGAAATATACTATGAAATTTTGGCTTGAGGATGCTCTTTGGTCACTGTTCACAGGGAAAATACTTTTGAAACAAGATGAGTTCACTATTAAAATGCTTAATTAAAAACAAATAAAAAACTCTCAGCTTGCAGAAAGCCTGGCATGGCTGTGGATAGGCTGCCAGGAAAGGCAGCAGTTCTTCCCATCCCATTCCACTTTGCCTGAGTTGGTATAGGAAACATTATGCAACAGGAGGTGGGCAAGAGGAAGAAAAGCTATTTTTATTTCCTCAGCCACTTAGCTAAGAAATACATCCACAAATGCAGCTTTGCTCAGGTCTGTCAATTCTCCTGAAGAGGCTCCTCCTTCTGCCAGCATTTGTTTCTGCTGGTTTGCTTCGTTTGCACAGGTGAACCTGAAGTTCAGTTGCTGCTGAATCCCTGATGGAGCCATTTGATCTCAGCACAGCTCTGATTAAACAAGCGGCTGTTTTCAGAGCATCAGTCAATGTCGAATCTCAGACTGAGAGACAAGCACACCACGAAACCCCATGGCTTCGGCCCTGCTCCCTGGCCAAGCCCCGAGCATCAGCACTGAGGTTGCATTTCCTCCTTTAGTTGTGTGGGGAAGCTTTTCACACCCCACACAACTAAAGGAGGACAAATGGAGGTGGGGAATGCCCTCACCATGTACCAAAGAAACCCACTTTGGAGCTGCATCGTCTCTTGCACTCTCAGATTCATTACAAAGATTTAAGAAATAAAGGAACAATTTAATAGGATGACAAGATGCAGATAAATACACTGAAAAAAGACAGATATTTAACAACACAGTAAGAATCATTGCCTCTTCCAAAATCATCTCTCTTCCCTTACTTTCCCGAAACCACTTCCCTCTTTTCAGGCATAAGTCCAGAAGGAGAAAAATGATATTTTTCCCCCTTCTTTTTGATAAAATAATCCATTTTACTGTTTCAGACAAGCCGTTATTCATCTTGAACCTGTCCATCCCTCCCACTGGGAGCTCCAGATTGATTTACCAGCTAATCCAGTTAGCAGCTCCTGCCAGCCACAGCATTCCAACATCCCCTAATACAAAGCAGAGGAAAAACTGCATACATACATATGCGGGTGAGACAGAGAACACGCATATGCTTGTACACGCGTGTGTCTCTGTGTGTGTTTTTAGGTCAGAAAGAGAGAGAAAGCCACCAAGAAGTTATGTTAACTCAAAATTTCTGGCTTGTATAAGAAAAAGTGTTGCCAACATGAGCAGGGGGTTAAAACCAGATGATCATTATGAGCCTTTTCAACCCAGGCCATTCTATGATTCTGTGATCATCCCCCTGTACTCAGCCCTGGTGAAGCTGCACCTTTAGTACTGTGTTCTGTTTTGGGCCCCTCACTTCAAGAAAGACATTGAGGCCCTGGAGCATGTTCACATTAGGGCAATGGAGCTGTGAGGGGTCTGGAGCACAAGTGTTATGGGGAGTGGGAGAGGGAACTGGGATGGTTCAGTCTGGAGAACAGGAGGCTCTGCAGTCTGGAGAACAGGAGGGATGACCTTAATCCTCTCTACAGCTCTTGAAAGAAGGTTGTGGTGAGGCAGGGTAAGCCTCTTCTCCCACGTAACTGGTGATGAGAGGGAATGGCCTCAAGTTGCACCAGGTTAGATATTAGGAATAACTTCTTCTCCAAAAGAGTGGTTGGGCACTGGGATGGGCTGGCCAGAGTGGTGGCAGAGTCACTGTTTCTGGACAGTGTTGTATTGCCAGACATGGTTTAGTGGGAAATATTGGTGGTAGGTGGACAGTTGGAAGAGATGATCTTGGAAGTCTTTTCCAACCTTGGTGATGCTGTGATTCCATGATTCTAAATTTCTTTTTACTCTCACAAAAGAACAAAACTTCCAAGCTGAGAAGTGGAGAAGCTCTAGCAGAAGCTTTACTTCTGCCCACCAGCAATTTCCTTCCCTTTCCCTGGGGTCCAGCAGTTGGTCATATTACAAAAAATTCCAGATTCCAGTTCCTTGAAAGTAAGACAGGACAGTTGGCGTGGCTATGAAGAAAAGGTGAATCTATTTGGAAGACCATGTAAGAAGCAGAAGTAAGGACACGTGAAGAGGATGCACACGCAAGACAGGCATGGGCGTATCTTTCAGAGATAGCATGCACGTCCTTGCTGAGCATGGGTATGTGTCAAAGAGCCTGAATGATGTTCCTAACACAAGGGACTGTGCAAGATGGCTCCAGATCGGTGGATCACCCATCAGCTGCTAAGCCCTGCCACTCTGGGTTCGCTATTCTTTTACTGAGAATTGCTGTAGCCATACCGGGAAGGTAGAAAAGCAGAGAAGAGCACTAAGTGGGAAATGAGCAAGTGTCACGAAACAAAATCAATAGCCTGGAGCCAAAGCTGTTTCTCTCCCTTTCCTGTCTCTGATTTGTGTGCGCGCATGTGTGTGTAACTGCAGGGTGTCTTTACCTCCTCCATTCTCTTCTTTCCCCGCCACTGCAAACGTTGCAGAGCATGATAATGAAAGCTGGTGTCCAAGCCACCAGACAAGCCCATCACTGCAATTAGAGCAACTGCGAGAGATTGCAGCCTGTGGGCTCATCAAGCTGTCCTGACACCGGCCAGCCTCATGCACATGAAGATGCCAATCTCGCCTCTCTCCCGTTCCTCCTCCTCCTCTTTGGCAGCCCAGTCTCCTCACCCTCCTCCCGCTGCCACGCTCCCCTCCTGCCCTCCCCCTCTGCTCGTCCATGCACAGCACCAGGAACGCCAGCCCGGGCCACATCCCAGCCGCTGTCTCTTAACGATTCTGATAGAAAATGCCCAGCAGGCTGAATCTTTCCTAGAAAAGCAAGGGGAGGTCGGAAGGCATATGGTTGCTGTCCTCTGAGCTCCGGGTGACAAGGTCTGTGATGCTGCATCCTTCCCAGGCAGAAAAGGGAAAAAAAGAGAGAGAGAAAGAGAGAAATATCGCCTGCTCGGGCTTTGGTAAATCATAGGCTGCTCCCTGCAGTAAGCAAACCTCCCTGACCCCATACCACACTGCTGGGAATTTGTCACACCACGCTGGCAGAACAGAGACTCGCACTATCCTAAAACTGGAATTTAAAAGTGCGCTGATACTAAAATCTCTCGGTGTCCTTTAGTAGAGTCATGGTCTGTCCTACTCTTGGGAGAGAGCAAACATCTGTCTGCCTCTCCTCCTTGGCCTAGAATCACGAGTTTTAGCACATTTAGGGCCAAAGACAGCAGAATATCCCTGTATCTTTGCAACTTCTGTTACCATTACTGGCAGACATTTTGTGCGGTTCTGCTCATATTGTGACTTAAAACCCAGTTGGAACCAACAGTTACCTGGTGGTCCATGCAGCGAGCTGGGCTCTGGTTTGTGGAGCAGTGATCACCACCTGTGGGGAGGTGAAGGTTGGCACTGGGCTGCACTCCTCCCAGGGCTCACTCTTCCATCAAACAACTGAATTCAGAGGCTGCAAAGATTCAGGACAACACTAATTCCAAGTGCTTTATAGAAATCATTGCAACAAGCCCTGCCCTACTCATCCGCACCATTGGCATGGAGGGAAGTCTGCAATTTCAGACTGCATTTTGACCCTAGCTATAGAGTAAGTATAGGATGTTACCCTGCAGGACTTCTACAGGGCTGTCTTTCAACAGCAGCATGTTCTCATAAAACACAGAATGGAACTACATGCATTTCCTCCGTAAATGAGCACAAGGGCTCCTCTTTCATACAAATGAGTTCTCTCAACATACAAATTCACTGATCTCTCTTGCTACACCAACATAAAGCTTCTTTCCAAACCATAGACCTCACCTTTAATAATCAATATTTCCTTTCCACTTGCTCAGTTTTCAAGGTCATATGTTGAACAGATTAATCACACTTTTAGAAATCTCCTCTTCCTAGGCCGATGCTAGCACCAACATTATGAGGAATTTAAAGCAAAAACACACTGAACAGGGCTTGTGTTTGTCTTGCCAATGGAATCCTGGGCCAAAAAAAAGAAACTGCTGTTTGTCCAGAATAAAAAGGGCAAATAAAATTATTTCCAGGCTTTTAAAGAAGCTATTACACATAGCAAAGTAAAACAAAAATTACTTGATGACAGTGGCCTTTTACAGCCTTACAGAGAGCAGGCACACTACAGCATAAGCCAAACGCTCTCTATATTCTGCTGCTCTTCCATGTGCTCCTAGACCCTGCTTTAGAAAAATGGCCATTCATGGTCGTAGTACTTTATTTGTAACACAGAACAATTACCTGTAATCCTAGACGCTATCATCTCCATTGATTCCATACAGTACCTTTTAAAATTATTTATCTAAATGGAATTCCAGAATGCGGTAATACTAGCCTGCATTTGGAAGGCAGTGCTCACTATAAGCAGCATGAAACAGAAGTTCAAGAACTATTTATTGTCTGTCTTTTAAACACAAAATGTCTCTATTATCAAGATGACTTGTACCCTAAAATCAGAGAAATAGAGTGGTTACACGAAGTGCCAGTGAGCACCATCACCTCTAGGAAAGCTGTGGCTAGCCACAGTGCTAAATGAGATATCTGCTGTAACAGTCAGAAAGATCAACATGATGGAATGGTGATACAAGAGGTGTAATGGCAAAGGGACCAGCGCAATAGGAAGATGTTACAAAAGGAAAAGTGCTCACCTGTCTCTGAAGATTTAGGCTCATAATACAATCACCACAAGGGAAGGATCTGGCAGTCAGCTCTTCAATGAGGTCTAAGAGAGGTGCAGCCAGTGAAGGTGCAGCCTTCACCTGTGCTCTGAGGGCTGACCAGGTCCTTTCCCCAGGTCTCAATCAGTGGTTCAGGCCAGGACTCAACAACTACCATACATCTGCTGTAGCTGAGCTTAAACTACAGTCTCTATGCCTACACTGGGAATGCATTGGTTTGGACAGCATTGATTCTAACAGAAGGAAACAAGAGTCTGCCAAGCATAACAGCCCAAGTCTGTTCAGTTTCAGGGTAAGGTGGCCCTAGGGTTCAAATGTTTCAGCACTGATATAGAATTGAAAGGGAGCTGTTTCCTTGAAATGATTTAAATGGAGATATCCCCACCGAAAATTCTCAGTGAGATTCTTCATGTGAGATTCTACATCATACCAGGATGATGTCTCTCCAGGTGTCACAGGATTCCTGCCTTGATTCAGCCTTCATCCTGGAGTCTCTGTGCCCAGCTTTGCCATCAACTATGGATCACCACTCTGCAGCACCACTTCACTATTGACCATTGTTTTACTTTCAACAGCATTTTTACCCAGTATCACATCTAATAACTCCAGTCATCCCCTTTCTTGGAGGCAAATAAAACTTACTGCCTTTCTGTGGCAGACAGGTACATTACTCACAATGAGCTGACATGAAACGGAGAAGGTCAAACAGTAATGAAGTGGCAGTGGTTTGGAGTAGAACCCAGAAGTCCGGTAGTCCAGACCCCTGTTTAATCTGCTAGACTTGGCTATAACCAGTTTTTATGTTTCAGAAGGAAAAGCAGAAGAGGAACGACTGTGACTTATCAAGTGTCTAAAAAGAAGTAGGGGAAAAAAAAACAAGTGTGCTAGGCTGTCTGACTATTACAAAATGGTGAGCACTTCTGCATCCATTCCTCTTGCCATGTCACTAAGAATTACAGTCTGCCTTAAATGCCTAAGCACATTGAGAACATATAGTAATAATTATTGTGTCAGAATTCCCTTGGAGATCTGAGCAAGATCTTGTTTCCTAAAGTAGCTCAGGGAGAAGAGACCCTGACTACAATTTGCCCATTCTTTCATAAGCACTAAAAACGTGGATGTGTTTTCAATTCCCTTTGAAGGGGCAGAAAGGAGCCACCTGTATAGTGCTGCTGATAGTCACAACATGTTTGTGACACCGCAGTGAGGACACGTGACAATGGATTCTGACATTGCTCCATAATGGAGGCTCCTAAGATTTGGCAAGAGGAACAAAATTCAAAGTCTAGAATACCTGAATGTGTCTGGATGCTGCATCTCAACTTGGCAAGCCGGTAGCCCATTTCATGCTCAGAGTCTTCCATTTTAATGATTTCTCCATTTTCTGCTCTGCTGGAGTGTGACCACACCACTTGCCAAGGAATTTCAGCTCCCCTTGCTTTCAGAGGGGAATGCAAGTGCTCTGTCCCTCCATGAAGCGCTGCTCCCTTGGAGGCTGCCCAAAGAAGCCTTCAAGACATGCACAGCTCCTGCCTACCAGTGCCAGATCTCTGCATGCTTCCTTGGCCAGGAATGGGTTAAAACTATCAGGGCAACAACAAAAGCAAAGATCCTGAACATCATTTCATGCAAATGACCTTTCAGTGGCTTCCTGTTCGTTCACTGTGCTCTTGTCTGCCAGGGCCTCAGGGCCTTCAAATCCTGCGGCTAGATTTTAACTCATCTCCCCTTATCTGCTTGACTGACTGTCAGCCTCGCACATCTCCCTGCTTGTGATGAAGGCCTTAATTAGTGCTTGTCTGTTTACCCTTTTCCTATTGCCACCTCTCTTTTCCTCTCCCTCTCGCTATTCTCCTTTCTCTCTCCCTCTCCCATCACCCTCGGGCTTGTTTGCTTAGCTGGGCAACTCTTGTTTACTCAGTAGGGAGGTTATAATATATGTAAATAAAGTGAGCCAAAAGTCCATGGAAAATAAAAATATAGATAAAGAAATATCAACACAGAATCATATTTTCACCTTCACTGTTAAAGCTGGCCTCTCTCTTTTTTCTAGCAAACAAAACATTTTGCTGCCTTCTGAAATCAAAAGCAGTTAGGGAACGGAGCTGCTTCCCCCACACACACTTCCTGTCCTTGGAGACTTTATTATCACGAAGCACAGACAGCAATGATCACCTACTGCCCACCTGGCTCAGTGCTTCTGGAGAAGACACTGCCCACTTCCACCATCTCAGGGCTCCTGCTTGGAGAGGGCATCAAGAGCTGTGGAACCTGTCCAGTTTCCAGAAGATGAAGGGACATAGGATGCACGAAGATGAAGCAGGTTTCTTCTCCTTCAAACAATCCCGCTGGCTACCAGTGCGCCATATAACTAACCAAAGAAATTGAAAACAGAAGAAAAAGGACTTGTCAGTCAGGCTGAGCACCCAACTTCCTAGTATTAGCTTCCGTTTA
Source organism: Tragopan temminckii (assembly GCA_028571105.1). Lineage (NCBI taxonomy): Eukaryota > Metazoa > Chordata > Aves > Galliformes > Phasianidae > Tragopan > Tragopan temminckii. The sequence goes on along the minus strand of JAOWBP010004343.1, from coordinate 10,799,318 downwards.
TGTTTTTTTTAGAATCACACAGTCATCTTGCTGCAGAGCTCTGGTCAATACATAACTGCAGTCTGAAGCCCTCAGACAAGATCTCAAGGCAGAGACACACCATACTTAGAAACCACAGATGCCTTGAAGATTTCTTGAGCAAGCCAAAACACAGCATGGAAGATAAAGCCAATCTCATGCAGCAGTTTACTGTCAGCCTCAGAATCAGAGCCCAAACCTTCTGAACACCACACTAATTCTTATCCATCAAACTTACCTTCTGTACTGACTGTGCTGTAAAATAACACATTAAAACTTGCCTGCTTCCTACAGCCGTTCAGCAGCCAGGCCTGGAATGTCCTGCCCTCACACAGTGCCTCTTTGCCCCATGCCCCAGCCTGCAGATGTCTTCTCCAGGCTTTTTGTTGTTTGGCACAACAGGAAGCCTTTGGAAAAGCTGTGCCAAAGAAGTCCCATCACTAGGACTGCTTACAGTGTGTTTTATTATGTGTCCCCTCATGAAACAGCTCTCCATAGACAAAATGCTGAAAAGCTTTGATGGAAACAAAACAAGTCAGTGCCCTTCTGCAGAGGAAGCAATGACAAAATCAAGAACTTGTGATGCTGAGGATAGGGTGGTCATGGTTTACACGTCTTCCCAATAAGCAGATGACCAGAGCTAGCCTGGGTGGTGAGAATTACCTTACATCCGTGGATAATGGGATGCAGCATGCATTCCTGCAGTGACATCAGACAGCTGGGAAATCTTACCTGCAGAGTTTCTCCCAACACATTCCTCCCTAATAAAAGCTGCTTCATGCCTGTAATACGGCTCATAAAATTTGCTTTGTAGCTAGATGTTTAGCACAACTTCTGCAAGGCTTACAGGAAAGCGTGTAGGTGTTAGGATCAAAAGAGGACCCATGACTGTTCACACAAACACATGATGTGGGCTGGAGTTCAGAGCTGCTCAGGTTCTTGCCAAAGGAGTTTCAAGACTTATCAAACTTTGCAGGAAGTAGTAAAGCTCAGTGGCTGCCAAAGAGTAAAGGACAGAAGAGAACGGTTCTCCCGTTAGCAAGTAAAAGCCTTTAGATTTAACGGAATGTCGGGCTCACATCATAAGAGAGGAAAAAGGGGAACTGGATTGAAGAAAGTAGGGAAGGAAGCACGGAGAAAAGTGGAGATGAAGAGAAATAAAGCAGAGAAAAACCTTTTCTCTCTCTGAGAGCGGATTAGCAGGATAGAATCATTCATATTTGTGAATAACTTACATGCTATAGTGGAGTCTGGAATAGACAGAGATGGGGGTTTGAGGTGAGGGAGAAAGGGAAAGACAGACAGACAGGAAGACCTTAGCATAAAAGAGAGAAAGGAATGTGGTAATATGGGGATAGATGGAGACAGGGCTGGTGAATGTCCGGAAGACAGTCATAGGCCTGGCCAAACATGTCCTGACCTATACAGTAGCTCAGCTCCATACACAAGGCAGAATGCTGGGCCAGATGCCTGGCTGTGCCACTGGCTCTCAGGCACTGCAGGGCTCATCCCGCTCACTGCAGCTTTCTGGGACCTCACTGGGAGTAGGATCCTCATAACAGATCCAGTGAGGTTAACAAGAACAGAGTAGAAATATCAAGGGAAAGAAACAGAGCCAGTAATATTTCTTGTGACAGTTTGTAATATTTCTGGGTTACTTCTTGAAGACTTGACATTTTTATGCCTAAATCTGTCAGTGGATCCACTCCCAGCTATGAATGGCTCATGAATCAGGGATGCAAGGTCATTTTTAATTGGGTTGAGAGATGTTTCAGGGTCAATTTGCAAGTATTTGTAAAAGGTGAAAACTTAGAGACTACTTACTCATTAACAGGGTGTGTGTGCAGGCAAACAATTAACTGCATTTTAAAAGATGATCAGGATTGCTAGCTGCCTGTTGGGGCCTGAGCTTTAAGATCTCCATTTGTCTTGATAATATCTTCTAAGACCTGAACGTTGCAAGAGGTTGCGTCACTCTATGGATTTAAATATTAGTGACACACTAGGTGAGAAACACCACACCTCAATCCTAGGGTGAACAGAGCAGGGATCCACTCAGTACAGGCAGTTATTTCCCCTTTGCCTCTAAGGTTCAAGGGCTGGAGCTTCCTCATCCTAAATCCCGTGTTCTTCAGGTCTAAGGATGTTGAAAGCACTGACGTCAAAAGGAAAAAACAGACAGAAAATAAGTCCTCGTGCATGAACTCTTTCTTAAGCCAGGGGCTCAACATGCATATGATCCTAAAAAATATGTAACTCAGCAGAAACATACCACCAAGCTCTATTTTGCAAACAGTCAGAACAGACCTGTATGGCCCAAGAAAAGATTAGAGGAAAAAGGGAGCAGAAAAGTCCATCCCTCCTCTCTGCTCACCTCCAGGCAGTCAGGGAAGCTGTTACAGGACATGTGAGCAGGATTCACATTGGAGCTCATGCAACAGAATAAATATTGCCTGGCCACAGTCTCTTGATATGGGTTGGGGTAACCAGGAATTGTGCAGGAAGCCAATAAAGGCTGTCTCCAAGAGCTGCTCTTACATTTTTCTCCATTAAATTAAATAAATAAAAAAATAAAATAGGTCAATTGCAGCTAAAACACAGCATCAAGCAAAAGCAACAAAGCCAGCCTGATACAGCTAATTAAGAATAGAAATAACATTCATAGGGATTTACATTATAAAACAAGGCAGCGGCCCTGAAACACTCCATCCCCTCTCCCTGACAGCTGACAAAACTGTTCTGCCTTTTATTGGGCATCTGCCAATACCTACTGCCTCTGAAGTAGACGTCAATGTTTTACTGACCATGGAGCTACTTTTAGTTACCAGGTACTGCCATGCAGCCCAGGAGCTTGTAATTCCCAAGACGACATGCAGTATTTAGCTGTACAGATCAGGGGGGCTGTTGTCCTGCTCCTGTCTCCTCTTGTCTGCAAGGAGTTCACCAAAAATGGAAACAAACAAACAAAATAATAAAACCAGCATAACTTCCAGAAATGACGGTCTAGAATATTAACTGAAGGGCTAAAAATGAGTTGCCAAGTAAGCTCCACAGAAGATACTTGTTTAAGTGCAAGCTAGGACCTTCATCTTTTATTTCTCCGGAGCTCCTCGGTGCAATCCATTTGGTTCTCACTGAATACTGCTCCTTGACATGCAAGTGTCTCATCGTTATTACCTGAAAAGAGTTCAGTTGCAGCAGTAACTACTGCCAGCATCTGCTGGAAAAGAAGAAAAATGAAGGAAAAGAATATTCAGCTGCTCTGCAATGTTCCTTTTCTTTTTGACTGCTTCCCTTCCTCATGCAGTGATCTAAAAGATGCCCATTAGACCTTGCTGCACACTCTCCTATTCAAAAGCTTAAGAAGTTTCAGAACATGTTCCATTCTTCAAATTTATTCTTGTGGCTAATAAGTACTCCAAATACTCCAAACTAAACAACAGAATTTCCACACTCATCAAGTTAGGTTTCCATATACACTAAGTGCAGTTAACAGAAGCCAGGAGAGCTCACCTTAACACTTAGCCATAACATCACTAAAGAAAGAGATGCTTCATTTATTTTGCCACTTTTTCCTCTCAAAACATGAATTTCCTCTTTGTTCATATTACTAGGTCTTTATTTACATAGCATTTCTGAATCTGAATAATGTTTTTCTTTCACATTTCTGTTTTACAGCTAACAATGGTGATGCCTTCTATACTCAACATTCTACAAGGGCTGCTCTGAAAGTAATGCCTCCTCTTTTATGATGTTGGCCCACAAAGTCAGAGGCAGATGTTGGTGGCATGGCAGTAGGGGTTGAACCTTCCCACCAATACCCCATTACATTTTGTTGATGTGTGACAGATGTCAGCAGAGAGGAACTCTGACAGAATTTTATCTGACATGGAAGTGTGCACGAAGCAAATGGGTGGAAATCAGTTCCTCCCCGTGGAAAAAAATGGTACCCGCTGGCATTCACTGATGGTTGCTGAATGTTGATGGACACCAATCAGTGGATGTAGCACAGTGAGGGGTGGGTGGTGCCTTTCAGCAGTGGTGACAGTGGCAGTGGGTCACCTCTGCTGGTGCGGACTTCTACGAGCACAGCACGCAGCTCTTGTTCATTGCTGGTGAAAATGAAGAGCTAATGGTGATGACTGTGTTGAAAAACAGTGTTTTGTAGCTGAGAATGTACTCTATCAATTTGTGTTATTGCATTCCTTGCATCTGTTGTAGTTTCCATGGAAATAAATAGGAGGCATTACCTTCAGAGCAACCCATATCATTTCACCAACCTACAGAAATACATCTAATCACAACCATATTCATTCAGAAAAACCTGGGAATGTGTCAAAGCCCCCATCTCTAATATGTTTGGTCTATTTACTATCATTCAGCAGTTCAGAACTTTCCTATCTTGCCAGCACTCCATTTTTGAAGAATGCATGTTCACAGGCCGTGTTCTCAGATGAAGTAGAGCAGGACAGCAGCACTGGATTCATTTAGAAAATTCAAAACAGATTAACACAAAAGCTCTCGCACACAAGACTTGATTAAACTGGGACACTCATTGCTACAGGAGCCACTCTTACATCCATTTCTGAAGAGCTGGTTATCAGCCACTCAGAAATGAAACAAAGCAGCAGTGGTCTCTGGGCAGTCTCATCGAGTACTTCTGCCCATGCCTTACCCCTAAGACACAAGGGTCTTCCCTCCAATGCAGTCTGGCAACAAGCACAAGTTCTGTATTATTTTTAACATTTAATCACTAAAAAATTGTATTAACACTGCTGGACTGTGAGACAGACTTCTCAAATGGAAAACTGGAAATGGACAGACTTCTGAAATGGAAATCCACAGCCCTGTCTTGTAAAGATCAGCCGCAAGCCATTGCCCTGACTCCACAGTCTCCAGCAGAAGAAAAATGCCAATTTTTCTATACTAATTAATGCTCACCAGGGCAAATTAAAGAGGACAGTCATTGCACAATGCGCCACTTTGAACTTCTACAGATGTCTGACAGCCGTGGAGCCCTTTGCAGACACGCAGTCAGCAAGCTCTGCAGTCCCCATACCAACCAAGCACAGAGTCCCACTGTTGGGTCTTCTCTGGGAGGAGAGACATGATGTAACCAAAGGAAGAAAAGAATGAGCCTACGAACGGGTCAGGAATAAAACCTGTATCTATTGGTGCTCAGTTTCAGTGTCTCCATGACAGTGCGATGCTGACATTAACCTCCTGGCTTCTGCCCAGCACACTACACAAGGAGAGAGAACCCCATTTGCTATTGCTGGGAAGGATCAAGGGCAGAGGGTCTGATGTGAGCAGCGGGTCTAAATGAGCACCTTGTTGAGTGTGTGCTTGTCTTCCACTGTTCCAAGAGAAGGCAATGTGCAAGCAGTGCTGATCGTACCTAGACTTTATTTTTTGACATGAAAAGAATGCAGCTAAATAAGGGCAAAATACTTCTGGATGGTGCCAGTTACACAAAGGAAGGCGTACCCAGTCACATCTAAGATCATAGAATCACAGAATGGTTTAGGTATCTCAAAGATCATCCAGTCCCAACCCCTGCTTTTCGGCTGGTTGCACCCCACTGGTTCAGGCTGCTCCATCCAGCCTGGCCTTGGGCCCCTCCGAAATGGGGCACCCACACTGTTCCTGGCAGCCTGTTTCAGATGGCCTTGGGGCTTTAAAACCTTCTGAAAATTCATCACATTTCTCTTGTTGTGAGTTATGGGAACACTCTAAGAGCAGAAAGACGTGGCACCAAAGCAGCAGCTGATGACTTAAAATCCCTTGAACCATTACACAGATCTGCACAAACAGAAGGATGTAGCTGGTTGTGACACAGCTTCATTAGTTAGCAGGATGAACACCTTTCCCTTTAATAGAAAGTCCTTCAGACACATCAGGATGGGACTATACCCAGCTAATACATCCCATTACTCAGCAGGAAGAGTTGAGTCAGGTGCTAAACTCAAATACATCACATTTTGTGGGTCCTCTTACCTAATTCTCTATGATGTGCAGTAAGATAAAACTGTCTGCACAGGCAAAACGATTTCAGAGCACACCTTGACTAAAATTGGTCTAAAAGCAGTTTCTGTACAAATTTCCACAGTGGAAGAACTTCCTAATTGTAATGAACCAGAACAAGAAACTGAAAACTGAGAACTACCCCAAACTGATAATCCTGAAGAATGACAGCCTGTTTGGTAGAATGGAAAGCTTTTTATTTACATAACAACAATTATATTTTTATTGGATTTAATATTGATTTAATTGTACAGTACATATGAATGCAGTATGTACACCTCAGAGTTAATATTTTACCACGTCATAAAAAAAACAAAATGGAACTACTTTCAAAATATGATGGTTCAACACTGTCAATATTTACATTTTGCTACTCGTAACAATTAAGGATTTAGAGTATTTGTGCTTCCATACCTCCACTGAAGCTGAATGCTCCCCAGAACCTCTGATTTTCAAAGAACAGCACATTTAATCAACATCTTCCTTCATGAGACGTTCTGTCCCCAACACGTTTTAGTTGGGCATTCCCTTTTTTCTCCCTCCTCCTTCTCTCCTCTCTCACACAGCAGTTGCTCCCAAAGAGCAGCCAAGATGCTGATGTTGTTTTGCTTCCACTTTTGTGCCAACACTGCTGATGCCATTACCTTGGCTTTGGAAATGTAGTTTGGGCTCGGAGCCAGCTGGCACCGCCTCAGCAGCATTTTCCTTTCTGGAGCTTGGCGTACACCACACCAAAAAGACACTCTCCTTGATAGGTTCTGCAACACTTTGTGGGAAAGTCAGATTAATGGACAATGTCCCTTTCAAGTTCACAATGGCTAACACTGAAAAATGAATTAAATATTTTCTTCCTGCCACATGCAATCAAGAATCACAAACTGTCTGCGTTCTTTCTGGTTTTGGTTGGAGATGAAGAGAAGGTTTGTTTGTCCTTTTAATTATTGCCGAACAAAGGAACAAAACCAGAAATACTAATAAGCCAACAAAAGCAGAATGTACTGAAAGAAAAGAAATGATCCTGGGGACGGGAGCCCCCATCCACATAGACTATAACTCACTGCTAGGTAAAAGTCAGCATAACACTTAATCCCTGCTTCGAGGTCAGCAGTGAGGGTAAAGAGAGCATAGGGAATTGTTTCTCTTCCACATGGGGTAAATTCATTTATGAAGAATAATGGCTGCACCAGTTCTGAACACATCCCTCCCTCTATGAATAGCTCCTCCAGCCCAAGCAGTGCTGAGCTTGAAATGCTCCTGGTGTGTTTTCCTTCCCACCTGAATCAATAACAGGGATGAACTTTCATCAGACAAGCTTCTTTAGATACTGGCAATTCCATCTGTGCATCTGTTTTGTACCAGCTTCTAAAGTCTATTAGAGAACAATTTTTTAATAATTACAGGTAGAACTCAACAGGTGGCAGAGAACTTCTCTGGCCATGAACAAACAGAGATCCATTTTCTTTCTGAACTAAACTTTTCAGAAGGAAGATGTGTCTTCCAGTAGCAGGTTTAAGCTGGAGGGAAAAACACAGAAAAGATATATAAAATTTAAATTCAAATTATCCATTATCCATTACTTTTGAAATCTTACTGCTCTATGACTTGCCCTGCTGCCAGGCTTACTGCTGCTGCTTTGTATTTTCTCAAGCACAAACCTCTCCCTTTTGCCACCTTTCTATGGACACCTGCCAGGACAGAAGCTCCAGAAGAAGAGGCGAGGAGACACAGATGTGAACACAATCTTTCTGTTTCCACTTTGGGTGATACTGTGCTGCACCTTTGGCACAAGCTCCACTAAACATTTATTTTCTCACAGCTAGCAGCACTTCAAAATCAGGTGGCCTACATCAGCAGCTGGAGAAAACTCTCAGAGGGAGCACAGATGGGTTGCTCCCCTGTACAGGACTTGCACTTCATAGGTGGAAACTTGCTTGGTGCTAAGCTCCTCTAGGTGTATTTTAATGTTGCCCCTTACCCCCACGATGCTCTCATGCCAGGCTGTGGGCAGAGGTAATGCAAGAGGAAGAAAAGCTGCACTAAAGGAGTATTGGTGCAGGAAGCAGCACCAGGAGTTTCACTGAGTGTGATGCACTTGAGTGCAGCTGACAAAGCCAACTGCAGGAGACTCCCCCTGATGCTCTCTCTCACTCTTGCCCTACTCCCTAGAGCAGCGAGTGTCCTATCTCTGCACAGCCAGAGGTTTCTGAACACTATGCCAGAGTTACTCAGGAAGAGCAACAAAAAAAATCTGACAATGAGAACAGACTCAGAGAGGGCATCTCAAAAACTGAACACAAGCAGCCATTCACTCTGTGCATGGAAAAGCCCTGCAAATCCAAAAAAAAAAAAAAAGGACCTCATACCTCTCCCTACCAGCCTGAGTACATTGGCAAGGTCCAAAGCTCTGGCTGTGGCTGAAGTCATTCCTATCTGTTGGCTCACATGTTGCCTGCTATGAAATGTATCTGTTGCTTCTTGTTTCCAGCAGTGTGAAACCATGGCCTGTGTTGCTGACAATCTGTCTTAAGGGAAGGTGAAATGGGTAGAGGAACAAGAGCGAGCTGTCCTCCCCCAAATTCTCCAATGCAACATGAGAAAAAAAGAAAAACAATAAAGAAGACAAGGAAAAATGCCAAAGGAAAATCAGGAAGAGATCCCAGGTAAAGAGGGCACAGCCACAAATGGAGGAACTGCACACAGAGTGGATTTGTCAGATGCCGGTCAGCCTAAGATAACTGGCTTTCAATTCCCACTAAGAGGAGTTCTACAACTCCCAAGGGATTCTCTAAACCTCAAATTTACTGAAGAAATATTTAATTGACTAGCAACTACTGGAATATGAGACAGTAAACATAAAGAAACTGTGTTTAGGAACTCCATCAATAATAAAATCCATAAAAAAATGTTTTTCAATTGATGTTTCAGGATGTAGCCAGTGATTGTATTTGAATAAGCAAATAATTTCACAGGTCATTCTGATGTAAATTGACCAAACTAAATAATAATTTCAGGATAACTGAATTGCTTTAAACAGAGAGGTTTGGGGTCAGAGTAGGTGCTCTCAGCACCTGTCAGGATTGGCTTTACCTTACCTATTCCATCACCCTGTGAAGGTAGCATTATGTTTGGTTTAGGTTATGCTCCCTTAAAACATGGATTAAATACATAGCTGCCAGCTTTACTTCTCTTGGCCTTTCAAACACGGATAAATTTGCCTTTTAACCTTACCCACGGAAATAATTTCCTACAAAGTTACAAGTCTCCAATTAGATTTTGATGTCTCCATCTTCATTGTCTGCATTAATTGCACAACGTCGCATAACATAAAAACATAAAAACAAAAGAAGTAAACTTACAGAAAAGTTCTGGGTAATCACATGTGATGCAAGACATTTCTCATTACCTGCTCCAGTCCATCAGTGCAGATTAACCTCACCTGAGTCCACTTCATGCTCCAAGGAAGTAGCCTGTCCACCTACAAATCAACATGAGAGACATCAGGACACCAGCACAAACACCACATTCATCTCCAAACACATTAAGTTCCTAATTCCTACTTCTGTTTGGGAGATCCACCTGTCCAAACCTCAAGAGAATATCTGCATTTTTCTCATTTTTTAATCACAAGGAGCATGCCTAGTGCTCAGTTTACCAGTAATTATTAGCCCTCACCATCTTTAGCCATCACTGTGGGGCCACCTCCTGCTCATGAAGCAGAGGGTCTACAACACTGCCAGCATTACTCTGATTCCACCAGGGTTGCACTTTCCTGTGCCTCACATTTCTCAGATGAAAGCTTCTGCACCATTTATGTACAGCAGTGCTTGTGTAGGCTGCTTGCACTGCCTTTCCTGAGAAGGTCTGAATCTCCATGTGTGATTTGAACCCCAATACCCAGGAGGTGCCGTTCTGTAAATCCATCCCAGGACTCAAGTGTTTGCTCAGCACTGGAAGTCTAGGTCAAACACAGAGCAAAACTGCCTGCTGCCTCATTTCAATATTCAGCGAACACGGCAAAGATTAACATTTCCTCTCTTGAATATCTAAATATTTGCCCATAATCCCCCTGCTAATGAGCAAAGACAAGTGCTGGTAAGTGGCAAGCAGCATTAAGCCTAGAGTCAATCAAATGAGTCCAACAGGCCCTTCAGCGCAACCACAAGGCCCGTGCAAGCTGAATTCAAAGCTGGTGGCTTGCAAATGGCCCTTCTCTCCCGCTAACTCTCCCCCCACCACACATTCCTCCCTCTCCTTTCCTCTCCACCCCCTTTTCCGCTCCATAACCCACTCGGGGGCATAAAAAACTGGTACTGAGAAACCTGCCAACTGCTTTAGACTTTGGAACACAGGCTCCGGTCTTGTCAGCTCTGAGCCTTCCACACAATGGAAAACATTACACATTTCGTTAGCTAACAACCGTGCTGCTCATTTACATGTCGTAGGCAAATACTAACAAGGTCGCAGCCAGAAAAGTGCGGTCAGGAGCTGCTACCGCTCCTGGCAAGAGGTTAGTGCCTGGAAAAGGGCTGCACGGGAAGCTCTTTAAACACCTTGGAACATGTGCTAAGCTGCTGAAGTATGAGGTGTGGTGACAGCAAGGTGTTGAAACAGCACTTTTAAAAGCTGCCAGTCATCATTAACACATCTCTGCAGAGTATTGGCAGCCAAGGCAAAGCCAACACCTAGAGCATCTTCTTGAGGGGCGGGTGGGGAGAAGAGGAAAGGAAGCTGGTGTGGGGAAGACAAAGGAAGCACACAGATCACGCAAAGGGGTTTTCCCTCTTGTTAGCATGTTCAGAAATTCCCATTCTTGCTTCTCTTTGGCATCAAATAGCTGGGCAACCTGAGAGGGAAGCTGTGAGCCTCTGGGAGGTTCTGACCCTGTCCTCGTTACTTTGGGATCGGGTATTTATGCTACTTGTGAGTTTCATGAAGCAACCAACACAAAGCTGGGAGCAGCACGAGGAACTGGGAGCTGCTGGGGAGGCAGCAAAGAGCTGTCAGCTCAGACAGCCCAGGCCACCAGCAGGAAGTTCTCAGCAGCACATGGCCAGGCTCAGAGCAGTGCAGCTCGGAGGCCATCATCTGTGTGGTTGTATACAACATCTGCTCTGATAGAGGTACATCAAGGCCTAGGAAAGGAGTTTCTACTTACCATGCTCAGGCAGCCCTTGTGTATTCCTCTAGGTAACTGCTACTGGAAGTGCCTTGGAGGAAGAAATCCACCAGCACAGAAGAAGCCCACAGCAACTGCACATGCAGGGAAACAGCAGCGTTCAGCCCTCCTGTTCTTCTATTACTCATGGGTCACCTGAAAACACACAATCCAAATTTCAGAAGAAAATATACTTGTCACTTCTTTTGTTCAACAGAATTAGTCCAAATTCTATGGATCTTTTCCTGTCAAAGTTTTGACTGATACATTTTTTAGCTGCATGCTTCCTGAGATTAGTTCCAACTTTATGGAGAATTCTCGCTCTTTGGCCTTATACACCCGGCCACTTTATAGAAGACTCAAGTCACCAATATAAAATCCTGGGCAAAACTGCACCAGTCATGATCTGTTCCCCAGGATAAAAACTAGAAAATGGAAAAAAGAAGGAAAAAGTAACTAACACTACAAAGCTGCTGGATAGGAAAGTTTGTGTGAAATAAAAGAAAATAGACAAAACTAAATGTAATTCTATTCCCTAAGAGTCTAAAACTATCATGCATCAAAATCTTAAATATTTATTTGAAATTATGCACCCTAGTTATTCCATATTCTAAACCTGTGCAGCAGAGAGGCTGTAATTGTAATGGATTTAATAAAAGCTATCATATTCCATAATTCAGCAGGAAAGATTATGCACAGCTCCTAGATGCAACTAAGAATAGCTAAGTTTTTTCTTGCTAGTGATTGCTCTGAGAACTAAAAGAAAGAAAATTATACTTCTCTTTCCTTTTTCTCCCTAAAGTACTCAAGAAGCATCATGTCCCACTGATGTGCAGAATGCTCTGTTCCCCTCTCTTTAATGAGCTTCAGAGCAGTTGATTCGTTAACCCTTAACAAGCACAGGGTTTCTCAATATTTAGCAAATTTCACCTCTAGGTTTCCTGGATGTTGTTCTAAGTGAATAACAGTCCTTGCCTGACTCCCTAAGAAGCAAATATTTTCTGTGCAATCACAGACCTTTTAAGTAAAAAAAAAAAAAAGAAAGGAAGTGAATGAAGCAAGAGGTTTTTTTGTTGTTGTTTTGTTTTTTTTGCATGAGCAGCATATTGAACACCACCTGGTTTCCCCACAGACATTTTAAACCTGTGGTCCCACCTCAGACAATCCTGATATGGGACAGAGATTTCCAGCACCTTTCCCAAGCAAGGGGAAGGCAGCTGAAACCCTGCAGCCCACCTGCCAGAGCTGCAGATCCCTCCCCAACCATGGTCTGATGCTTTGCTCAGCCCCAGCATGATGGAGGACTCAGCAAGGACAGAAGTGTCACAGGGTAATCAGACATGGACTACATGTCTGTGGGGAAACCAGGTGGTGTTCAATACTCTGCTCATGCAAAAAAAAAACCAACTGTTGCTTCATTCACTTCCTTTCTTTTTTTTTTTTTTTACTAAAACTTAGTAAAACTGAAGCACTAAAAGAAAAGAAAAAGATAGATTTTTAGAGATATTACAGGGGTTAGGTACTTCATTGCTATTAAAAAAGTCTGAAGTGGCTTGCTTAAAGATACAGAGGGAATGACTGAAGCACATCTCTCAGCATCCAGATTTTCAGCAGAATCACTAAAACTTTTTGATAATTCTTATCTTACCTGTGGTTAATCACTACTGGAGAAAAAAGGTGAGGTTAAAAGAAAAAAATAAAACCCTTCTTCAGAGCCAGAGAGGTTAAAATCACCATCCAACTTTCTCCTTCTCCTGCTGTCTCCCTACACTTGCACATGCTCACATACCCATCTTGCAAACATGCTCCATCAGCGTGATGGATAGATGCCACACCTGTTCCCAGCCCCTGTAGGGAGGTTTTCCTCATCCATCTTCCAGGCAGGGACTGTCTCTTCATTCTGTGCCTGTGAAGTCCTCAGCACAATGAGGCTGGGCCCTCTAGGCACTATCAGCATAATAAATAATCATAATTCAGGAGTGTGATGCTTTCAGATCCCAAACTTACATTCTTCTGAGCTCTCACCACGCTTACATACATGTACACGCCCTTCTCTCTTTCTGAATGTGACCTCTGCTCTCATTCAAAGCCGAAACCTGTTTCTGCAGGGCTCAGGTTTGGCAGGGGATTCCCGGACAGCCCGCTCAGGCTGCGTGTATTCCTGTGCCGCCAGGTGGGACAGGATGGCCATCAATCTGTTCACACCTTGTCAGCAAGGGGCCTGCTCTGAACACATCCCTCCTCTGGCTCTAGGAAATTGCTGCAGATGATGACAAGGAGCAGCAAAGAGGAGTCACACACAGCTGAAGAGACATCAAAGAACATCTCGCACCTTACAGTCAGTGAATGACTCTGAAATCTGGGGCAGGGCGAGACTGAGAAGAGGCTTCTGTACCTCTGGTTTTGGACCACCCTATGAATTCTGGGGGTGACTACTCCTGAATCCCAGAATTACCATCTCCCTTTTCTCCCCAGGGACAGACGGTAGACCTGATGACTTGAGCGTGGCTCTGCCCCAGAAAGACGCAATCTGTGCCTGCCATGCCTTCATGCCGCCTGACAAGTCTTCCCTTTTCCTCTCCCTCCCCTTAATTGCAGCACTGTCTTCCTCCCCTCATCTGGGCTTTTCTCTGTGTTAAAACTAATCGGTTTACCACATGTTGGAAAGCAGCAAAAGGAAGTGGTGAAGTGACAAATGGGACTGCTCATGCTTTAATTTATTATGACAGTCGTGCCCGGGTCCACAAAGTAAACTGAGTCAACAGAGAAGGACTTTGTGCCAAGTTATTTATCCACTTCTTGAAGTGGGGGATCTCTTTGTCCCAGCCAGCCGTGAGGCTGGTTAAACTCATCAAATTTATTGATGAACAGAAGCAGTGGGGAATTTTCTCACAAAACATGTTGTTGTCGAAAAACTTGGATTCGTCCAAACCAGAACCTTTCTTCTAGGAATGGCTTGGTGTCATTGAGTTTCCAGAGCCAAGGGAAAAAAAAGACTGGGGGGAGAAAAACCCAAAATAATCAAAACATGCTGGTAGAACATTTACTAAAAAGACATTTGCTTTTTGTTCAAAATAACTTTCTGTGCCGTCTAATTAAATTCTGAAAAGTTTCATTTCAATTTTTTTCTTTCTCAACTTTTTCATGGAGATGTCCAAACAAAACATTTCAACTGAGAAAAACTTACATATTTTTTTCCTTTTTGTCAGCACATGGCATTTCTCAGGATTTTCACTCCAGTCCAGCACAACACAAGACTTCAGCATCTCTAAATGTCCTAGCCAGCCATAGTCATGTATGCCTCCTATTAACCCACTGAAGGTGAGCCCAACTACAGGCAGTTCTTCTACATGGCTGGTGGATTATTTGTCCAAAACCTCAGTTGTAGGAAGGCCAGAAGACAAGTTGCTGCACAGCACATCACTAGCAGATCAAGGCACTTGACAACCTCTGCTAATTTCATTTTGGAAGTTTGCAGAGGCATTTCTTTTGTAATAACTAACTGCCCTTAGTATTGCCAAGGAATCTATTTTTGCCCCACTTTAGCCCTCTGGCTTTTCTCTGATTATTAGTGTAAATCTACTCCTGGAAGCATTGTCCCTCATGGAGGTCATGGAATGATTTCCTTCCGGCCCAGGTAAGTTCTCAGCTAACTGCAGCACCTCATTTTCAGATATAGCTTTTCAAGGAGAAGGAAAGACTGGACAAACCTTACAGAGGAGCCAAAGAAATGCTGAAGAACTTCAGAAATCACCTACAAAGAAAGTTAGAAGGAGCTGTGTCTCTGCAGCATGTGTATGGAGTACAAGCCCAGAGCCATGCAGACTTCCATTTGTACCCTGAGCATGCAGAGATCTGCAGGATACCCCTTTAAAATACTTCTGTGTCTTTGCTACTGAATCACATTCCAATATTGTGACACAACCTCCAAAGTAGTATTTTAACAACCTGCAGTCAAAACAAGAAACCATTGTTTGCCATCCTGCTTGCACAAGCACCCTCACTATTGAGCTGGAACGTGCCCACATCCGGATAGAAGACACCAGGACTACCAATAAATATTCCATCCAATAGAGGAGAATGGGGCTTTGATCCAGCAGGTATATCAATCAACAGCAGCTGAGTATGCCAGCTCAGTTTAGAAGTCCACAGTTTGACCAGTTTGTGTGGATATACCCCTCACTGCTCCTGCTTCCTAGGCTGAAATGAGTCAAAACCAAGATCCAGGCAGAACCTATGCACTCCTCCTGTGTCTGCATCTCCTTGGCCTTTGAAAGGAGGGGAGCAGTTTGTGTTTGTTGAAGGTTTTGGTTTTAGATTGTCTGCAGACTCAGGCAAACACTAGTTGAACTCCAGCCATATTTTCAAACATTTCTTCAGTTCTGTGACAGCTGGAAACCTGTAGGTATCTGTTGGGAGTGAAGGAAAATGAAAATTGAAATGTTGCTCTTCTGAGATTAGAGGTCAGACATCTTCCATCTGCTGTGGGACAGCTACATCTGTACCAGTAAACTCCACACTTTTTTTTTTTTAATCATAAATGCAAGGAAACTGGCATTTCCAGACTGTGTTTCTTCATCTGACCTGCCAGGATGGCTCCTGTGGGATGCGTTGGGATGCGTCATTATCACCACTGCAGTCACATCAACTCAGATAAAGCTTCCAATACCATTGCTGTCCAAACTCAGATGACTGAAACCTGGCCCAGGTGCTGAGGGTCTCCAAGTCTGACAAAGCTCCAGCATGGACTGCTGCCATTCCTTCTCAAGGATGACATGTGACAGCTCCCTTTTTCCTACATATGGGCCTCTCTCAGTCTCTCTTTACAATCTGTGCAAGTTACTGACCTCTGGAGGAGATGCTGGACTTTACCCAGCTGGTGAACCTGCTGCCCAATCTATTGGCCTGTTCCTCTGGCACGTGGGCAAAGTAGCGAAGTTTACCTTTGGTACAGCTTCCTGAAGTTACAGCTCATATGGTGAAAAAGCAGAACACGGTAATAAGATTTGCCTCCCTCCAACAATGCTAAAGAGTTATAATTCATAACTTCCAACTGAATTCACCGTACAGCCAAGCATTTCTAATGAGCCCTCCTAATGATCTCGCTCTAATGTTTGACTTCGTTATGTCACTTTTGCAACAGTTAAAGTATAGAAGAATGTGTCCTTCTTTCAGTAAGGATCATTCAACGCTCACCCACCTCTTCAGCTGTACAAAGTGGTGGCCCTGGGGAAGCCTGCTCCTTCCCCAGTCTCTGCCAGAAGGACATGCCACACAGAAGGATACAACAGAGCTGGGAGGGGAGCATTTCCCAGCTGGTCCTGACCAAGCCTTTTCCCCAAAGGTTTCTTCACTTCAGCTGTCCTAAACACACCCTTCAGATATCCCAGGAAACTTTCAGCTACTCCAGTCTTTGCCTTTCCATTAGGGATGGAGCAGAAAATCATTCATAGCAATTTCCAGCTTTAAAGTGCTGAGAATAAAAGCTCTAGGCTTTTCTTCTTCCTTCGTTTTTTTTTTTTTTTTAACAAGACCATTGTAGAGTTGAGAGATTCAGAATTAAAGATGCTCCTGACATTTTTTCTTGTGCATTACTCAGCCCAATCTGTTTAATGGGTCTTCATCAGCGACTGTGATTGCTGATTCGTGCTGGCGACATCATTCAATTGGACATGGCTTTGAAGCAGAAGAATAATTATTTCCCATCTTCCAAAAGACCATTTAATTCATGCTCCCCAATCTCAGGGAATAGATAACCCACAGCCCTTTTAGTTCATTAACTCTCTGGGGCTGTCAGCAAAAGATTGTCAGCTGCTCAGAGGGAGGTTGCACAGTTAAGAATTTACAGAAGAGAAGAGTGGCTGAGAGCCTGCCGCATCCCTTGTACCAGGGACTTGGCATGTGTATCCCCTGCTATTTGTCCTGTCCCATTCAACAACTTCCCAGAACAGAAGGAAAAAGAGGAGAGCAGGGGAACTTCAATTACCTTTGTTTATTCTACCAGACCAGAACCAGGTCAGCATGCAATCCAGCAGCAGCTGTCCCAAGGAAAATTCAGTGCCAACACAGGGAAACACAGCAAACCCAGACACCAGCAAAGCCCCAGTGAAAGTGGTGGTGATGTGATCAGAAGAAGCAATGACAGAGCTGGTGTTTGGGATTCAGTAGGATGAGCTCAGTGAAAGGACACCTCCATCATGGCTAATAGTGGAACCCAGCACCCAGACAGGCCAGCCTGGGGCCACAGCACAGGACATATCTGAGCTGGCCATCATTATTGAACACAGAAGTCAAGTAAGATCCGGCAAAAGATTATTTTCTTGTTTCTTTTCTCTTTCTACCAAAAATATCAAGATAGCTTGAAAAAAAAATGACAACAAATAAATAAAAATGCTGCTTTAAGACAGGAATGGAAGCTAGATCTGCAAGGAGCCAAGAGCTCTAAAACCAGCTAACAGCACGCTGCAGAGGAGGTGGGTGCCACCATTCCTCCTTAGTGAACAAGGAGCTGAAGCTGCACATGAAGGCACAGCACTCCGCCAGCTCGCCCAGCTGCCCCAGGCAGAGCCGGCACCAATGTTATGTGTCCTGTGCCCACGTCAGCATACATTTCTCACCTCAGGCACCTCCATCCTCAAATTAACTTCAGGCACTGAGTGCACTTGGAGCTTCTTCTGTAAGATGGTAAATGTGCAGACGTTGCAGCCAAAAAACTTCACCTCTTTGAGATTATGAGTGGAAAGAATTTAGCTAAGAGGCTTCAGTAAATCAGCCTGAAGCCTCCTTTCCTTGCTTGTATTATTTATCTCCCTATCCCCTTGACCACATTAAATTCTTAAAGGCATCTTGGCAGTATGCAAACACAAAGAGGGAGCTTATTGAAAGTACTAAACATGTCCTAATTGTTTTCTTCTGCACTACTCCACGAAAACTTCTAGTGCCATGAGTGGAAGCAGAGTTAGACAATTACTGAGGCACTTCGAACAATGTGTCCTTAATGTATGGGAAGTGGCGAAGTTTAGCAACGCCAGGACCTCTTGAATTCAAATCTTTGCTTTGCAATTCATTTTGCCATTCAAAAAAGACCTTGTCTCCCCTTCTCCAGCAGCAGTTGGAGGACAATAACCTTGTATCCCTAATCGCAGGATACTGTGAGGTTCTCTTAAACAATACTCATTAAAAAGCTTTGAAAATGATAAAGTGCTAAATAAATATTCAGTTGGACTGCAATTAAATTTTTGGCATGTGGTTTACGTGTAAGTGCAGAAATGCCATCAATAAAAGTCAATGCATTCCTTTCCCCCACCCCTCTCATTCTTACTTTCTTTGACTTTCTTTAGCTATTCCCCAGATCTCTGTCAGTGTTTGCTGAATTTTCATAAGGGAAAAAATTACTTCCTAAAATGTTCAAAAGCTTTTCCTTGGTTTGTTATTAGAGCAATTATCTAGCATAACACAGTGAAACAGCACAAAGTATTCTAATGGGAAACAAATGTGCCAAAGAAGTGACCAAACTTGGAATCTTTATTGAAAAATGAGGGGAAAGTGATTAGCTGAAGAGGCTGCAACGGAAAGATTTTCCACCTGGCCTTGGGCAACACATCAAACAGATCTCAAAAGGGTGCTATTTATAATTGTTGTCTGGCTGTCTATGGACCCCCGTCTGTCTGTCAGTCTGGTCTGTTGTCTCCTCCACCCCTCCTCTGCCACGTGTCCTGTCTGTGATTTGTTTATACAGCACGTTTTCAGTGGGAAGGGGATTGGTAAGCACTGGAACCCACAGCAAGGATTCCGATCTCACAGTCCTATCGCTGTGGAATGACTCCACGGGCTTCAGTGGAGTCACAGTGCAGTAAACAAGCAGAAAACTTCCCCAGACACTTTTCCACACATCTGCTCTGTCTCCCTCAGGATACAGAAACTCCTGACCTGTTTGCATTACTACAAAAGAAGACAGACACGGGCCACTGAATCATATATGAAGTACGATATCTTGTCTGGTCATTTCTCTCAAATAAAATCAGTTCAAACTGGAGGAAAAATGTTGGCAGATCAGGAAGGTCCAATTTCACCTCCACTTTGCTCTGGTATAAACAGCTATGCAATTTGTAGGTCAAAGGCCCATCAATCCCAGGGAGTTTGCTTTGGTATAATTCAAGAAGCAATTACATTTTGCAAATATTGAGATGATTTATAAGAATATCCATACAAGTTTTAGGACCTTTGGCATGACAAACATAGGATGTGAAAGAATCATAATAGTAATTTCTCACTACTCACTAATGGTCGTTTATCATTCTCCTTTAATGGTTTCATTTATTCAATTTAAATTGGAGAATAAAGGAAACACTGAGTATTTAGAACCTCAGCTAGTATAATTTCTTGCAGTTTAATCAAAGCCCCTGAATTAGAATCTTACAGCAACTAAGGGGCTGCTCTTCTTACCGGTGTTTGTAACAAACCCCCCAGCACCAGCACAAATGGAAACAACCAAAAACAATGTCAGAGTGACTAGTTTGCAGACAATACCTATAAGCTGTCTAGGAACTACAAGCAAAGATAGCATTAACGGAAAACAGGATCATTGAGTGACAGATCTGTGAGCAAGTAATGGGCAGCACATTGGCAACAAGAACTATTCTTAGCAGGTGCCAAAAGACGGAGGTACACAAAAACCCACAAGCATGACACAGCTTCATTAACCAAACTAGGGACTTTTGAAGTTCAGACATGAAAAATAAAGTTTGATTTTTATCTCTCCTAGATTCCATTTACCCAAAGATGTCCAAACCTCAAAAGAGGTCAGATGTTCAGTGCAGATAACCACACAAAGTTGGGTGTGTAGTTGAAGTCTATCCAAATTATTCCAGGATCTTGAGGATGAAGGATGGGAAACCTTGTGAGAAGAGGTAAGAGACACCACCAGAAGCTTTCTGGTATATTCTGCTTTCACTCTGATCATAAATACTGCAAGAACAGCCTTCACTGTGGTATTTTAATGTTTCCAATTTCCAACTTCTCTCGGCTCTACTTAGAGCAATGCAGTTATAAATGCATACAATCTCCAGGTAAAACTCTGCACCTTGGTTGGAAGAGCACTGAAGAGCAGGAAGCATCTATGCCCTCATTCACCCTATTTCCCATACACAATGAACCATCCCAGAACAACAAAGCCTCAGATATAAACAGAATTTCATGGTGGAAAGGAATGGATATATTCAGTCTCATATTCACGCTCTGATCAACAAAGGGCCAGCTGAGGAAAATTTGGCAGTTTTCCTCCTCTATCCTTGCAAGAAGGGGAGCAGTTTGCTTCTTACCTACACGTGTACATGCGGTGAAGCTCCCCATATGTGCTCTCAGAACATCAGTGGGAGTGAGGCCATGCAAAGCATTGGATTCTGAGGAACTGTCCCACACAGTCTTGCAAATATTCTAGTGGTCAATGAGAAAACGTTGGCGCCTACAGCAGGGGATGTCTTGAAACACAGGGATTTCATGTTTTAATTGAAAAGACTATATTCAAAACTTCCAGATTGCAAATGAATTGCCATTAAAAAAAATGACATTGTTCTGTTTACAGTTTAGTCTCATTAGTTCAGCTTTACACTTCAGCTGAACCTGGGGCACTAACTCAGAGGAGGACTCTGATCAGACATGAAGGAATTCTTGAGAGATTTCTGACTTCAGCAGTCACTAGATAGAGGAAATGAAAGTGATGTGCCCATGATCTCACAGTAGGACATCAGCAGAACCAAATAGAAAGTTCTCCTATTCCCTTGCACATACAACTAGCTGCAATACATCAAGGTGAAAATCTTTACTACAGCAAATCTAGTACTTTATGATGCTCTCCTGTAACAAACCTGCTCTGAATTTATGCTTTGTATGTCTTCTGAGGGTACATCAATACAGTGGGCATTCAAAGAAAGGAGATTAACTGCAGATGACATTCTTATCTCACCTTGGGCAGGACAGCAAGCCCAAAATCCACTCTGATACATACAGTGAGCCAGCGACCTATACGTTATAACTACAGGGATAAACGCAGTGCTTCGTAGTATTTGTTGCCCTTCAGAGAAATAAAAACTGGAAATTGATCTCAGATCTATAAAATCTCTCTCTGAATAACCCTTGTTCTACAAGGGGTCAGTGTTTCTGGGTAAGAACTGTCCCATGTCTGTTCACAGTCTCCCTTCTGCTATGGTCCAAAGCTTATCTTCATGAATAACCTACAACTTCCTTAATATATTTCTTCCTTCCCTCCCAGACACACCCCTAAGCCCCTTGTCCTTTCCCCCAAACCAAACTCAGCAGCCTCACACATCACATACTGAAATATTTAAACATTCACATCTTCCATTGAAGGGTGTCTACACAGGCAGGGTTTTCCAGGAGACAATAGCCTTATTTTTTCTTCTTCTGACAGAGTTTATAATGGGATATTATATGTTGTGTGAAGCATGATGACTATCAGCAGCATAAAGCCCTGTGGAAACCATAAATTTCAAGTACATCATCTACATTCTTACTTCCAGTTACAGAAATGCAGCTATGACTGTGTAACTGCCTAGGATGCTCAGGCTCCCTTAATCAGCTTGCTGACCACTGTGTGTGCTCAGAGAAATAGTTATACAACAATAAAAAAAAAAAAAATCTTCTGTATTTTCAAAATTTCTTTAAAATGAATGACAATGCTTCCAGAAGATCAGTAGCCCTCTCAGGCCACAAGAAATGCCATGAAGACAGCCCAACTAATGCCAGTGACCAGTGTGGGGTCCTTCTGAAGGAGAAACAAACATTTCCTACATGTCTTGTCGAAGATATTGCATATGAAACCTTTTTCCTTGTATGTCTACTTTTGAAACTCAATCAAAGCCATTACATGTATTTTCCTAAACCAGAGCTGCACTCATGTC
Organism: Tragopan temminckii; assembly: GCA_028571105.1. Classification (NCBI taxonomy): domain Eukaryota; kingdom Metazoa; phylum Chordata; class Aves; order Galliformes; family Phasianidae; genus Tragopan; species Tragopan temminckii. Next base: position 10,777,202 of record JAOWBP010004343.1, on the reverse strand, counting down.
TTCCTAGGCTTGCTATATTGAGGAAATACTCTTTAAGAGTGACATCATACCTACACATTAAGACACTTCACTAGCAGTCAGGTAACCTGCATTCAGGTCCAAGCCTCACCACAAAATAAATGAGCACGGTTGGCTAGGCAATTTAGCTTCTGTTTTTCTTCAGGCTCCCCCTCTTGTCTATTGGGATTGCGTGCTCTGCATGACAAGAAAAATGTTTCCCTCAGTGTTTACTCAGCAGCCAGACTTCATCATGGTAGGGCTGATAGTTACCATCTGAAGAGCTGTTATCTAACCAAACTGTCCCCTACCTATTCTGGATAGTGATTTACTGTCTGCGAGGGAGGTTCTGATAGAATGAACATGTTCTGAACTGACTTCACATGGAGACCACTTCCTCATGTGCTGGAGTCTGACTAGAGCAGGACTGCAGATAGCAGACCTTGAGTAGCTAACTGAAGAAGTGAGTAAAGGGACAGCATTTCAGTCACCTCTGAATGCTTGTCCTCAAAGCCATTCTCCAGCTTCCTCTCTTGTTTAGAACCATGAGAAGGAATAACAATGGCTGGGAAATTAATTGAGTTTGTGTCCAGTTCTCCAGTAGTAGCAAACACAGTCCCTCATTACTGCTGTTAAGAACTTAAGGACAACAAAATTAACATTAAATGCATTAGATTTTATATTAATAAATTAATAGAATATTAAATGTATTAGATGCACAAGATTTATTAATTGTGGGTTTTTTGGTATGTTAAATAAATCCAACAGTTTCTATATTTGAGTTTCAAAGACTTCACAACATGTACTCCTAACACTTTCATAAGTGGAAGTTTTATTTTTGTTTTCAACTGAAGAGCTACCATCCAGACTAAGTCCCTGATAAATGGTAGTGTCTTCATGCCAGGCAGCTACAGGCTTCCACCATTGTTAATTTAACAGATATAGTTCTAAGAAGCAACACAAACAGCAAGGATGCTCATGAGAAGCCAATGAGATAAGTACAGCATGAGACCTACAGACACAGCAGAGAGCTGCCTCCCTAACCGCTCTTTTCAACCCCTTCAACCATCTGAACTCACAGCAGCAGTGATACGTGCTATTTCCATCTTTGATGGAAATGAACCCTGCTGGGTTACATAAACATACATAGCTCAAAAGATGTCACAAGTCTGACCTCTGCCTTTCTTGTTGGATTTCTCAGTATCTGACGCTGGCTGTCGAACAGAATAAATGACGGGATGCATAGAGAGAAACATCAATGAGACCAAAGGAACTCTGGCCAAAAAAAAAGAAGACAACAAAGGACTGTGGAAATGATCTAGGGATGTCACTTGGCAACGTTAAGATTATTGTCCTGTTCTATATGTACATCTGGTTTAAGAAAGCTGGTAATAGTTCATATGTACCCGCTGAGATTAGAGACCAAAAAGAGAGAAATATTTTTTCAGTTCTTTCCAATAAGAAGAGCAACACCATCATTCTACCAGGTAAAATATCTTTTTGTGTAACTCCAATAAAACAATGAAGTTTTATCAGTGTTAAATTTGGTCCAGTTTGTCATGATGCCAAAAATAGCAATAAATGTGCTGCTGTTGCTGGCATCTCTGATGTGAGCAGCAAGGTAAATAATGCTCTGATATGGTCTCCTTCTCAGAAAAACATCTGGATTTCTACTGCTTGCAATTTAGCTGCATAGACAATGAAGGCATTATTATTGCAAAAAGCATTAGAGGTTTCTATAGCACTGGCCATATTCAAGTGACCTTCAGAAGAACCAATTTTAAAAGGCAGTTTTAGCACACACAAAAAAAGATGAGAGGCACCTCATCACAGCTACTTTCTGTGCCACTTACTGGAGTGAGGTTCTGCTACATCAGCTACCAGACGGTTGTATAGGATTTAGCGATGAATATAGTAGGTCCCCAGAGGATTTTATCATTCTTCTACAGAGAAGAAAACAAAGTCTTACAAGTCCTGATGCCAGTAAACATATAAAAAGAACTGATGTGCCAATATGAGGAACGTTGTACAGCTGTCTTATTTGAACAATAGAAACAAACTTCTGGAAGCAGAGTCTCATGGCCTGACTTGCAGAGGGCATTAGGGGATTTCATTCTGCATCAGCTGTTACTACTCCACTGATAGCAGTAACAAGGTCACAGATGATTCTCTAACGCTACGAATTCTGTTCTAATTAGGATTGGACTGAGACCACCAACTCGCGGATCAACATTCTTTCATTCTTATCAGGAGTTGGGTCTGTGCTGAAAATCCCACCCAGTAACCAGCAAGCCACTGTGTTCTCAGCTTCCGAGAGCTATATTTTTGTTCCTTCCCTGTGGAATAACACTGAATCAAAGAGTTCTCTCGAACACATCGTATCTGACCCATACTCAAGCTGTAAACTTTACAAGAGAAATATGTTTAGTTTCAGCTGTTCTCTTTCTTTTCCATTATTATTTTGCCTTCTTTGCACAGAGGTCAAAGAATCAGGGCTTCCCATGTGCTAGAGAACATGCTACCGCAATGAGAATACAACTGCTGGCAGCTCTCATCCCCAGGAACGATTCTGCCGTTCATACGCTGGATTAATCCATGCCTCAACAGTCTCCAGTGCCTATATGTTCAGCTGCCTCATTTTTCTCACAAGACACTGCTACTTAGTTTCTCAACTGCGAACAGTAAAGCTATTAGCACCATCCCCACACTCCTTTCAGTTCTGTGGCTTACAGATGTTTCTGACCAAAAAAGGACCTTGGGGCCTTGTGTCTAAACTTCCTTTTGGGGTGAGAAAAAAAGAAAGAAAAAAAAAAAGGCTGGCCTGATCTGGACTGTTCTAACTTGATTCCCAAGAAGGGAAATCCCTTTTCATTTCATGCATCCCTCTCGCCCCAAGCAGTGCAGCTGTGCAGTGGGATTAACCCAGGAGGACACAGCCAAGCACCCTGCATGGGACTGCCCATGGCTCTGCTTTCCCACTGTGTCTCTCCCACCAAACACATGATGCTGCTTCTCCCCTTGACACCTCTCAGAGGTCATTATTGGTTGTAGCAAGAAAAGGAAGTGAGTTGTCAGTACTAAAACGTAAACCATCTTAACTTATCACAGTCACAGCGTGTTGTTAAGTCTTCAGCAAGTGTTTTTCAGCTTCACACCAAAGTCGTGAAAGATGTCGTCAGACTTCTACAGCACTTTAAAGGGACTACAAGAAGGACCGCCACATCTACACATTGCTTATATACTTACTAAACATTTCCTGGTTCTGCCCTTAAGTGCATTCCTACCGGGATATAGCTGATGCTAAAATGGCTCATGTTTTTCTTTACATTCTTCTTTCATACATTTTAAGGTATCACGTAGGTCCATCAGGTATGTTAGCAGTACATAGAGCCAGATACTTCCCGAAGAACCTACAGATGTCATTAAGAAAAGAAGTTTACACCGCTGTAGAAAATCCAACTCTTATGGTTTTCATAAACATTATTCTAACCTGTGGGGTGCTTTCCCACATCATTTTGCTTCTTCCTTCACAGTTCAGTGAAAATCCTAGTTCCCACAGGAAAGCGCTCTTCCCAGAAAATAATGGTGTCATACTGTGGCTCGAGCAGGGGAAATTTATTCTTCTTTCTGCCTTGGTGGCAGTGGCAGTCACAGCTCCTGGATGCAGGGTGAGGCATGCACAAGTGAAGGAAAAAGCATTTGTCTGTTGAAATTTGGAACATTTGGTAACCATGGCTTAGCAGGATCAAGGGTGTCATAGAATCACATGGCTGAGTACCACAAACAAGGAATGCAATACTAAGAGAGTAGAAAGCAAAATGAATTAACCAGCAACGTTTGGCTTAAATTATATTAATGCCACAATGTCAGTCTGACATTTTAAAATATACACAGTCATCTGTTTTGTTATGTCTTTGAAGAAAGCAGAACATGTAGGAACAATAATCGCACCAGGGTCAAGAGTTGAGATTGTTGTCATTCTTTATAGTTTGGCAGTGCAAGAAGCAGCAACCAGAACAGAAGCTTCCCTGTGCTAGGCATGGGACTGGCAAGCAGGGGAGGGGAACAGAACGGAAGGATAGAACACCAGGTAGGTCTCCTGAACAAGAGCTCTGTAATCACTGCACTGTTCACTTGGTTCACTACCATTCCAGGACACAAAAATGAGAAAAGCACGCCTCTTCCCAGATTAAACTGTTTAATCCATTTTTTTCCTGTTTCCCTCTTTGCTGCAATACACACAGGGAGCCTTTCTGCTTTAATTGCATTCTATAGGAAGAAAAAAAAACCAAACAGCATGGAATATTTTGTTTCCCGTATGTTGCTGTGTTTTCCCCAGTGAGGGGAAAAAAAATCCACCTTGCGAAAATAACACCTTGTTCCTGCACATATTGGCACTTGCACTGCTTCCGTGTCATGTTTGCTCTGTCAAAACAAGTTTTCCTCGCCCCTCAGGGTCAACCTAGTTTTTGAAAACCAAGCTGTCGTCTCCAGGCATCATCACTAGCAGTAGCCAGATAACAGACTATGAGTTCACATTCCAGAACGGTTATGACTAGTGATGAATGAGCCAGCTCAGAGACAGAAGGAATTTCCTACAGGTTAGACTGACCTTCCAAGAAACACTTTCGTCTGACCCAGTGAAGGCAACAAAGAGGATGCAGTAGCACAGGGGGCAGAAGGAGGAAGAGAGAAAATCCTGATCACAACAGAGCAGGATATGATGCAGTACATATCATTATTGTTCAATGGATCTGCATCTCTACCCAGAATGTTTCAGGTGCCTTATCAAACCATAGGTAAAATAATTATATAGTAAAGCAACATAAAGAGAGTAATTACTTTCTTTCCACTGTTGTAGAGGAAAATGGAGGTAAATGCGGTAGACTATAGGATGACTTGGAAACACCCAAGGTCAGGCAGGACAGGGCTCTGAGCACCTGATCAGCTGTGGATGTTCCTGTTCATTGCAGGGGAGCTGGACTGGATGGCCTTTAAAGGTCCCTTCCAATTCAAATGATTCCATGATTCTATGACAAGGAACAATGTGCTGGACAGTATGAACATTTGCAATTAACTCATTCAACCATCACGAGCAACAAACTGACAAAACATCCCCATCTTCACAGTATTACAGGTGTCATGCTCACCCTGTATTGTCATAATCCTCACCCTGGAGCTATACAGGGGTTTCCAATCCGAGACGGGAACCAGTCTTCACTGCACAGGGAAAGCCAGAACCTACATCCACAGCTACATTTTTTCTGCTGTGACTGCCAGCTCGGACTGCTGTTTGGACACCTTCAGAGTATCTGAAGGCACACCAGGCCATCAAGCCAAGAAATCTATTCCAAACGTCGCATTTCAAATAGTCAATTCATATAGTGCTTGTTATGAGATTATGACTAATCCATCAATTGATAGCATCTACATTCCCCAGATTTCAGCTGCAGTCCTAAGCCGTTCCGCGGATCTAATGAGCATTAATTCCCCATCGATCACTACCACTTGTGATCACTGCACAAGGATAAGAAATGTAGCCTCTCTCCGTCAGCCAGCCTTGAGTACGTTACCAGTCCCACCTCTGCTCTACTGTAGACAAAGCCACCACTCAAAGCTCAAGGTGAATTTACCAATGACAGAAAGGACAACAGAAGACTTTTTGCCATTTTCTGCTGAGCTCTGATGCAGTAGCCCTGAGAGAAAAGATTCTACAAAAGATACATTCAGCTTCAAGATACTATCATAAACTCAGGACAAGGTATTCAGAGGGTGTCGATCTGCATAGTTTCACTAATCCTGCATCAGCTAACAGCCTGATTCTTGTCATTCACCAGCTCATTTATTGGAGACAACACCAATGCAGAAGGCACCTGAGAATGAAAAATTACCTTTAGGACTGGTGAGTTTATAATGCTTTGGGACAGACTGCATATTTCCCAAATTAAATTTTCATATTTAACCAAGGAGAGAAATGGAGACTTCAAGGAACATGACGTGCTCTCACCAGCTGTAGAAGCTGTATGCAGCATTTTTGAATTTTACAACTATATTTAAAACTTCAGAGAAATTACAAAAGAGAAAATTAGGAAAATATTTTCATTTACAAACTACTTTTTTTTTTTTTTTAACCTTTTATGAATCAATAATTCTTGCTCTTTGCTGAACCAGTAACATGCTGAGAAAAAAGTTTTGCTTGCACTATTTCAGGATTTCCTCCCACAGCAAGAAAGAGGGAGTGATAAAAAACCCTTGGACTTCAAAAAGCATTACAGTGAAAGTTCAACTCAGTTCCCATTGTTTTCTGACCTGGTGTCTGTAATGACTGTTAGAGTTTAATAATACAAAAAAAGTCTTCTTTTTCAATCACAAAAAGGCAACACAGCAAATCAACAAATTTGCTGCCAGGAGAGAATTGTGCTCAATTTGCTGCCATGAGAGAAATGTGACTTGCTGCCTACAGGTCATGATCCTTCTCTTAGAATGAGCAACAGGAATAATTTTAAAAAATATTAATGTCCATATAATGATAGTCAGGAAACATCACTCACAACAGTGGTGACATACATTCATGCTAATTCTACAGTTTTTTGTTGCATGCTGACACTATACAAGGGTATGTCCAACCCTGCAGAACAGCCAGCCCAGCATCCTTCCCCACATTGCTCACAGGGCAAGGGGAACAAACGTGTGGGCTGTCATTTGTGCTTATTCTGCCCTGTTTCTCTGCACTTTGTGCTTCATCACTTGCCATGGTCAACAAATATCCTCTGAAGAACCTCTGCGCACAAGGGGAAGGTTCATTCCAAGTCCTGCTGAATGAGGTTAGAGCAGGGAGGAGGCATCCATTTTGAAAAAGGACAGATGTTTTGACCCTGAAGCAGCAGTAGCCCTGCAGGGACCCCCGATCTGAGTCCCTGTGCACTAGGAACACTGAGTACAGGCACCTCTTACACCAGCAGGTAACAGGGACTGCGAAGAATGCGATGATGAAACCATGATCCAAAGGGAGAAAAGGGAAAGGATGAAAGGCCGGGATGATGCCCTTAACCCTAAAAGTCACACTGAAGCACAGCGCTCAGGTCAGCTATGTTAACATCAATTTTTTTTGAGTACTATAACTATTTCTACTCCTCTTAACTCTCCAACCTTCTCCCCCTCCCTGCACACTACATCACATCATATGACTAATGAGTTTGACCCTTCTCCAACCCCTATCTGCAGTCTCTCATGGCTCCGTCACTGTGTGCTTCCTGCCTTTATTAAATCAGATGGGCTGTGTGTGTTGTGAGTCCCAAGGCCAGAGGAACACAGAGAGACAGAGAAATGAAGGCCATCCTCTGCAAGCCTCCAGGGCTGTATGCCTTGTGCTTCCTCACTATATTACTTCAAGGATGTTCCACTCCATCATTTTTTCTCACTCCCATGATAAAATCATTGCTTCCTCCTACTAGAAAGAAAAGGAAAGAAACACATGCCTCTTCATCATGTCATTCTGCATTGTGCAGGACTGCAGTATGAGCTTTCCAGGATATTTATTGTTGCACTGCCTTACTTCAGCAAGGGTGATTCCTGCAGCTTCTGTCCCTTGCCCCATTCCCCATTTCTCTCTTTCCTTGTCTCACCTCCCTGCACTTTTCACCTTTCTATTCCTTCTCCCTGTCTAACTCACTTTGACCATTTGACCCTATCTTAACATCACTTACTCATCCCTTAAAGGGAGACAATTACCAAATCTCCAGCAACCTGAGGATTTCTAACATTTTTACTCCACTTGCTGTTTACCTCCCTGTGCTGGGATGGCTAACTCACGCTGCTTCTCTCACTTGTGTTTGGATAGTACCAGGAAAGATCAAGTAGAAAAATTCCAGCTTAATACTTCTCTTGGAAAATCAAATGGAAAGATCCAGCAGGGACAGATCAGTCTACCTCATTTCTCATGTGAGATGGGAGATCTGCCCGAGCACTGACAGAACAGCCTACCTGAACTTCTGCAGAAATGAGTGCCTGAGGACTTGCAGCCCAGGTCTCAAAGAAAGCCCATTGCTTGCACTGTGCCTGTTGGTCGTTTCAATGTTAATGAAGATTTTCAAAATCCATGTATTTCAATTCCAATTTGAACAAAACCAAATAGCAAAACATCAGCACACTGCACAAAAACAGTTACTTCTTTCTGCAAGGTTCCAACCCAAGTAGCCCAGTACTAATGCCATCACGCGCTGCCAGCAGCACTCACCTATTGCCTGTCCTGACAACATCTGGCAGATAAACATACGTAAGTGAGAGATTTGTGTCACTTGTTACAGTAAGTGGGACTCAAAAGTAGATCCTGGAATTGAATGCCACACTTCCTAGGGTGGCGGATGTATAAATACTGCATGTAGAATCAATAAATGATTACTAGCTCTGTTAACAAGTGGCTAATGTCTTGTTACAGACCTTTATAGAGTCCAGTTGGTCAATAGGTTGCATTTAACCAAGAATTATGATCACCTACATCACATAATAACTACGCCTGTAATATGCTTACACAGTCTATTCATCATGCATTAATCCTTTTAAATTTATTTATTAATATGCTCCTATTCTAATGCTTCACCAAATGGAATAACAACTGGCAAAAGATGAAGAGCTGTGCATTGTGGAGCCATGTTTTACCTTCCGTGGAGAACAAACCCACCCCAGAGATTAGACCCAGAGCATTAGCTCAGGCTGGGAGCACACTTGGAGCCTGTCAGCATTTGGTTAGAGGGAACACGGATCATCCCAGAGAACAACAAAGCAGGAAGCACACTGAGATGTCTGTGAGGAAAAAGCCATAGACAACGAGAGATTAAACAGTCCAGAAATGAAAGGAGTAGAAATTATTGCAAAAATCTCTGCTTAATCTCTTTGGACTAAATGCTCTGTCTACAAAGTCCTTCACTGCAGGTATGCAGCTCTTTCAGGTGATGAGCTGTGTAGCCACATAATGCACCCACAGCAGCGATGAGAAACAGGAAGCCCCTTGGATCACACATCTTCAAATGAATGCAGAATGCGTCCTGTATTATGAACTTCAGCTTGTGCCTGCTGACTTGCTCTTACATTTGTAAAATGCATGGATAGGATCCCAGTAACATTCTCACAGACCAAACAGAACAGCTTTGAACATCAGTAAGCACCCTTTTACACCAACATTGGTTCCATCCATATCCTTCTAGGAGCAAAGGCATTAAAGCACAAGACTCCACATCCACTCTCTTCCCTTCCTATTGCCAGAGTGGTGAATGCAAGTGTCAGTTATTGTGCGTACAGTTGTGAGGAGTGTGAAGCTTTGCCTATCATCTTAAAAATCAAGCAGTTAGAGGGTATTTCAGAAATACTTAATGGGATTTTCCCACCAGTAAACCTTGTGCTCAGTGGTACATTTTAATAAGAACAGAATCAAAATCTCATTTATAGACTAAGAAGGTTGAGGGTAACATTAGGGGAGGCTTTGCCAGAGAAAACAGAAGACTTAATAAGAGCCGGGCTCAAGAGTATTAGTAAGAAAAGTTGTGAGCTGCCTACAGGCCTTTTCTCTTCTGGTATCAGAGTAGAAGAAAAGCCCCTGTGGTTGATTCATTATGCTGTTTCATTTCTTCATATATAATTTACATGCAACGTAAATATGGTAAATTATTATTTCTGGATTGCATTCTTGGGCCCTGATCCAAAGCCCACTGAAGCTGAGAGAAAGTCTTCTAGGTTGCAAAAATCAAATGTTATTGAGTAACAGGCTTATTGTTGGCCAACATTCATTAGAAAAGAGTTTATATTCTAGCAAGGGTTAAAGACCCAGGCCTCTGCTCAGCAAAATGTTAAGTACATGCTTAACTTTAAGGTTACACTCAAATCCCAAGTGGATCTAAAGCACATGTTTAATTGCTTTGCTGAATCAAAGCAAGTACAGATTTTTATCTGAATTTAACTGCTACCAGCAGTAATCTGGACTACTGGTAGCTGATACCACAACAAACTTTCTTGAAGACTTTAGGAACTTATTCTAGATCAATATAGACACACACATACAAAAACAACCCCACCAATCAAATAAATAAAGAAAAAATAAAATAAAATCACCACCATAACCATTAGAATTGTTTTGCAGATGGGAGGAATGGGGGAAAAAAAACGTTCTGTGTCATTTTAGTTCTCAGATGCAGGCTTGCATCTGCTTTTCTTTCATATGAACTGGTGTGTTCATCACTGCTGTTTTGATTCTCTCATCTTGCTGCTCCTGGGGCTCAGTGAGTAAAGCCTTCTGCCTCAGGAACAGAAAACACTCCTTATTTGGGTGGCAAAGCAAAGCCAAGTGTCTGAAATCTCTGTGCCTTCTGATCTCAATAATCCAGTGTTGGAACAAGATGATCTCAAAGGTCTTTTCCATTAAAATCTTACAGACTTAACAGTTCTTTTGGATAAAAAGCAGTAATTCAGATTCTCATGGCCTATCCGCCATCCCCTGCCTTACCTTCACTGTCCTGCATTAAGGTGGGAGTATCCGTGGACAACAGAACTGTCTTCACCTCCCTACTGCAGCCTGACTGCTACAGTTTCTCCATCATTCCACTCTTCTCATACTTGAATTTAAAGACAACTTCACAACCTTCCATCCTCTCAACACCTTCTGTCAGGCAACGAAGAGCAAATAGTGCTGTTCCTAAGCTTGGGAACCAAAAGTCTGGCAAGTTTAACTATGGACAAACCTGCTGCTGCTCCAGTTACTGTGCAGGTCCAAACAAGCTTGCCTGTTCTGGAAGAGTAGCCTTTTTAAAATTCGTATTTCAAAACTCACAACCTTGTCACAGAAACTCTCAGCAATTTCCCTGGGATCACACAAAGCACAAGCAAAGCAGTGACAATACCTTGGTCACAAGTCCACTAACTTACCCTGGTGCTGAAACATCCAACTCAGCCACATCCTTGATAACAAACCATTCCCACAAGCTCCTTCTCAGGACAGGCAGGTGTCTCGCAGCTCAGCAGCTCCAAAACCTTCACTTGCATTTCTCAATGTGGAGAATGTTTTCAGAGACATCTTATGCCTTTCTCCCTCTTGCTCCACGTATGCACAGCAAGTCTGATGCATAAAGATGGCTGCAAACAAAGAAAAAACTTTACACTGCATGCACAAGATCAGATATCCATCTGTCTTCCTGCTCAGGCCCTCTTGTCACCCTGCAAACTCACGGAGCCCCCAGTGCACGCACTGTGTCACAGCCTTTCAGCGCCCTTCTGTTGGCCATGGCTGCTGCTGCTTTGGGGGATCTCTTGAGAAGCACTACAGAGTTGTACACTGATTTGTTAATGTCATCAAGAATGAGGAAAGATTGCAGGGGAGAACTCATACATGTTAAAAACAGAGAGACAATGCTGACATGTGCTGGAGGTCTTTCAAGGTTAGCATATACCACTGGATTAATCCCAGCAGTCTTAAGGTAGAGGTGAGAAATGCTCAAATTATTTGACTGACTTCAAAAGGAAAAATATTTATGCCTCTTCCTTTTAGCATCCTTATTCTGTCCCAAGCCAGGAAGAGCTAGAAGCTTTTCAAGAAAGCCAGCTCCATTTCTCTGACCAATAAGTTCCATACAGTGTTGTAATCTTGGCTCACTTAAGCCAATTTCAAGAAAGAAACATCTGTGCCAGACTTACAATAATTGCCTGTCAGGAGCCTCTTTGTTGCAAGGAATATTTTTTGCATTTAAGTGGGAAACGGGACAGCAATAGAGAAATATCAAAGCAGCATTTTGCACCAGTGAAATCTTCTGACCAAGAGGCAACAGCTAATTCCTTCCCCATTTATCATCATTTTAAACAGTCTCCCAGAAACACATTGTGACTGTCAGTAGTTGCCCACAGAGAATGATTTGTACTGACCCTCTCCAGATGACCAAGAGTCCTGATTTGCCACGAAGCAGCAGAATTGCATTCAAAATATTTCCAGTGACTTACTCTTCTCTGCTTCTGCTCCAAAGCTGCCCCAGCTGCTGCTCCCCAAGAGGCAGCGAAGGAATCAGAAACTCTCGGGACTCTAAGTCCCCACTGTGCCCAATGACATCTTCAGTTAGAAGTTGCACAGGAGCAGCAATACCGTTGGGGTTCAGCTTCCCAAGCCTTGCTCTGCAACCAGCTCACTGCTCAACCTTTTGTAGCAATGGCTTTTGCTCTGGCTGCCAGTCAGCAGAGGATGGAACAGCAGGTATTCCCCTTTTTCAGAAGTGGAAGATAACACACCATCCCTGAAGGTGCAAGAAGCTCACACTCATAAATCAGGGAAATTAATTCCACAGGATTACGTATGTGCATGGCTTACGTCCCATAATCCTACCCCAAGGAGAGCTTCCCCGCAGCACCAGAGCCTGTTTTACAGCTCTCTCCGTGCCTTCAGGTGCGGCTGCTGCGTTGCTGTGGGGGCCATGGGAAGATTTACAGCTGCGTGCAGCTGGGGGGCTGCAGGCCAGCACAGGGCAGAGCCCCATATGGGGATGCCTACACTGCCTGCTGTGTCGCCCAACTATGCGGGTGTGCAGGGCAGGACCTGGGTTGTCTGCAACCTGAAGGACAGCCTCATGCTCCTGGGAGCAATGCTATGTGGCATCTCCTGATTAAAGAGCACCTTAGCTTTAAATTCAGTTGCCTATTGTGTAAATAACATTCCATCTTGATGCTTTTTAACGAAAGCCACCAAATCTATTGAGATGGCAGTTTTACAAAACAACAGAGAAGAGAAATGAGATGTCTACAAAGGGTTAAGCCAGAAATTGCTGCTGTTTAATGACTGGTGTGCAATTTTCCTTTCTTCGGAAATAAGTTCTTTTTTTGCTGGAAAGTATGAAGAGCATGAAAGTGAAGAGATTGCTGAATAAAGAAGAAAGATCATCTAAAAATGAGGTGGAAAACATCCCACCTCAGTGATATCCTGGAGGCTGGTGGAGCTCCTTCCAAATCCGTTCTCCCTCACTTCTCCCTTGGCCACCCCTCCTACACGGGCCATCAGAAACATTGGATATACCAGTTATTCAAGAAACTGCTTAGACAAGAAAATGCTGGGCTGGAAACATCTATGGGTAATAGGAGTAGGCTGATGGGTTTCTTTCTGGCCATCAGAACACACTGGATGTGAACACTGATTGCAGGGTAACACACACACTTGCTTTCTCAGCTGCTGCCTTCTTATTGCTGCATTTTTTCCCCTTGTCTGATGTTCTAATAATCACTGCTTTCATTAGTTTAGAAATAATACACTCTGTTCTCTAGGTCAGTAATTGTGCTCTTGTTGTCTGTGCTGTCATTAGCACCATCCATCCTCAACGGAAAAAGCTAAGCATCCTTCGCAGTTTACAGTGAAGATCAGTTAATAAGAACTAAATACCACATGTGGAATCTGAGGTCTTGCCAAGAAGAGATGTTAAATTTCTCCAGCAAATCTTCCTAGTCCATGAACAGCTGAGTTGTCACACCACACGGTAAGACACTAAACCAAGTGGCTATTTGCAGGTGCTGTGGTTCCCAAACTCTCCTTACAGCAGCACAGAGGCCATTCACCTCTGATGGGATCCTGTGCAAAAACCTTGCTCTGAAACCACCACTCTAACTCACACTGTCATTTCGTTACGCACTTGGCTCGCACCAAGCCTGCTGGCCGCAGATACATGCCAGCTGCGTAGGAAATTGCAGTGTACTTCTCTCATGCCAGCTTTTAGGTGTTGCAGACTTACTCATGCTCGTACCATCAAGCTGACATGCTCTTGATTTGCCCAGACTCGAGCTGGCATGGCTTGGGGAAAGACATTACTGGTCAGCTCCAGCTGACTCATTCCCAGTGGTTGTGCAGTCAACAGAACTGACACACATCCTACACAGAGCTTAAACTTTGCTTTACCTCTACTGGAACAAAAGTGGTTTCTCATCCCTGTAATTACATACACTACAGTGATCTTTTCATATTTCTGGAAGATCTGGTTTCTTATGCATTTTAGCAGCTATCCCATTGTGGGAAGACTCTTATTTTCCTTCAGCATCCTGGCTCCTTAACAAGTGCTTACGTATCTAGCATTTCCTGACATCACTCTGCATTTTCTCTAGACTCTTCCAATTCTCTAGTACAGGTCTCTTAATCTCACTCCTACATTTTATTCATCACAGAAGCGTTTAAGCCCATTAAACCTGCTGGGTACATTAGCCATGGCACACCCATTAGCCACCCAAACCTCATTGACACCTGAAGCAGCCTCTTGGCAACACCTGCTGCTAGCTGGGTCTTCACTACACTACTAGAGAAAGGGAACCTGAACTCACAGCAAGATGGGCCAGCTGCCAGCAGTCATTTTGCCTATGCTGGAAACACCCTCAGTGTCAATTTTTCTGTATCAGATCCCTAACAACCCCTTAGTGGAGAAACAGGCATATCCAGATACCTCACCTCATCATGCTCAGCATGGAAACAAGTGCCTGACCTGTGCTCACACACACACATGCGTACACCCAGTTGAGAGAGCAGGAAAACCTAAATTGTGCCAGTTAGAACTTGGAGCTGATGCTGACCTAGCAATGTCAGTATGATGTCTGTAGAATCCAATTCAACTACAAGCATCAGCTAAAATTAACAGGAGGAAGAAGACTTTGAGTGTATTGCTTGCTAAATTTCATGATGGTGAATTTACATACAATATACAACTATTCAAAGTGAAATCAATGTAATTTCTTTTACTAGGAATGAGAGAGCACATTTTATAAGTCCTGTTACAATGAAGCATCCACTAAGTGAAAGCTAAGTGAAAATGGCTCACCTGCAGGTCAAATTTGAAAGTGCTTAACCAGTGTTAACAGAAGATTCAAAATCTCACAGCTTGAGAATACGAGAGTTTCACTATGATCAATAACTCCAACGAGGCACATTTTATTACTGATGTAACTCTCCCAGCACAAACATGCCTTTGCGCAACCAGCTTATGACAGTCTCCCTTCAAAATGAATTAAGGCTAGAAAAGAAAAGAGGCACCCTCATGGTTACTGCATCCAATTCCTTGGAAGGAATTTGTAAATCCATGAATCCTGAGACACTCCTGTTCTGTACATCTGGGGCTAGGACTTGAGAAATGAACTTTAACTACAGGTACATAATTGCAAAGTTCTTCATCCTGAGGAACTCATGCACTTGCACATAGAGCATCTGGTATTGATTTCATATGCCATTGACTGAATCCAATACAGCAATTCCCTTGTAAACAAGAATCATCTCCTGACATTATCTTCTTTAAGTGGGAACAGGAAGGGAGAAAAGACAGGAAGAACTAAGAGTCAGATTCTTAAAGTGTTCAGAACCATCAACTCAGCAGTGGATTTCAAAGAACTTAGCATCCCTTAGAGAAGGGCAGACTTCCAGAAGAGGTCAGATGTTGGCAGACACAGCAATCACAAAAGCTCACTCACCTGTTCAGATGGCCAAGCAGCAGTAAGGACTTCCAAAAAGGTCCAACTCATATCTTTGGCAGTCAGAGAGACATCAGAGGAGGAAACTACTCATTGGCAAGAGCCACAATGATGCAGTGATGGAAGTAATCAACAGAATCCAAGAAAGAAGACTTAATAAATGAAAATAAGTCAAAAAGGGACCCCTAACACCAGTACTCAGCATTTTTTATCTGTCATTCCTGAAAACATAAGGAAACAGCTAATGGCTCTGTTCTGGGTGCTGGCCAACTACATTTCTCTGACACTTTTTGCCCTGACCTAATCTCCTTTACCTCACTTCATCTCCCAAGTGGTATTAATTCCAGTTTACGCTCATGAAAGGGACTGACAAATTCAAAGGATTCTGGAACTACAAAGAATAGAAAGCTATAAGGGTTTTATAGTAACTCAGCTAATTCTTGGAGGAATCCATATCCCAGATGCCTGTCTGCCAGATCAGGCCAGTAACAGCTGTAAAGACCTCGGCAGATAACACTGCAGGACAAATTGATCATACTGACCAAGGTGAAAGGAAGCATCCCAAGACGTGTAACTACAGAGGAGTTAATGTCAGGAAAGGTACATGTGATTTTTTTCAGTTCTCCATGCTGGAGAAATGCAGCTGATGCCAACCATTACCCAAAAGTAACTGAACTGAATTTCTAATAGATATCTTTTTTTTCTAAAAGTCTTTGGTCTTTATAACACCAAACTTGCAAGGGAACAGTTTCCTTGTCAATCCTTAAATATCTCTTTATAATTAGGAAATATGTCATTCCTGCCCTTGTCTCAAGATTCCACCAACTACAGAGAAGGTCAAGGGGCCAAAGACCATACCTCAGGCACTTAAGGTAGAGGTCTGCAGTTAAAATGAATGCATCTTCCCAAAGCACAGAGCTTTCTGGAGTGCTTAGACAGATCAGGTGGAGAAACTCTTGGAAGTCAATCATCCTTATGTTTGTAAATGCTTTGACTTTGCCATTACTCACCCGACTCCGGTGCTTTGTGCTCTTCTCAATATATCAATATATAAACCCACGTCACGGACAGATGGGTGTTACAATGCTTCCCCAAATATTAGTGATTTATTCCCAGTCTCTGAGATATTATTTTAATATATCTTACTTTGTCAATATAATTGTGATGGAATGCCCCTTCAGGTGAGTTGTAAAGGTGAAAAGAAAAACACTGTTCAAAGTAGCAAAGAAATGAGGAAAAGCAAACAAGCAAGATGTGTTAGATACTGTCTCAGAAACACCTGCATTTCAACAGTTGTTAAATGGATGTAGACACAATGTCTATCAGGGCAGGTTTTAATCTCAGACAGCTCTCCCACTGCACACTTCTAACCCACTATGCTGTGACAGCTCATGCAGACTAACAGAGACCAGGATATGCTTGACATGAAAAAAAACATAGGGAATAAAAATACTTCTCTCACAAATTTTAGAGCAGTATGTACCTGGAAAAATCCTATGGAAAGAGAAATGAATGTTTCTTTTATGCTTTAACTCAAAGATGATACATACTTACACACTACAAAAAATTGTTTATGCTAGAATACTAAGTACAAAATATAGAATAAGCAGAAACAGCGATACAGATTCACCATTTTAAAAGCTCACAAGTAAGGAAATACAAATACAGACTAACTACAATTTTCATTATTTTCTATGGTGTAAGCATGATCTTGAATGCTCCTGCATTTCTTACCAAATATAGGACTTCCTATAGTACTCTTCACATGAAAAGACGTTTATGAAAAGACAGACATGACGTGCAATCAGCCTGAGTAAACATTATGGTTCATAGTTTGTATTTTTTGACATTTTGTGCAGCTTTACTATTAAATTAATCTTGTTCTATTGCATTTAATGGAGCAATAGTTGGAGCTGACAGCTAAGTTGCTACCACCACCAGAGCTTTGGGATCTCAATTTCTTTTCAATTAAGTCTGCTTTTTGCAAGCTTCATTGATTTTGGTAGAAGAACTCCCAGGTCATACCTTGATGATGACAGCAAATGAGGCCCAATGTCTTCCAGGGAGCTTTTCATCACCTGACAGGTAACTCGTTTTAATCATGCTCTGTGAGAAGCAGATTAAATACCCTAAAACCTCTTTTGGAGGCTATGTCAGCTCCAAGCCCTAAGCACTTTCCAAGAACCTCTGGATCCAAGAAACAGCCATCAAAGCCAACAGCATCTTCTAGGAAGAAAACCAGGCCTACCTTTATCTACATACTGGGCCCCAAAGTTTACCCACCCTGAGTGTTAGCCTGGATTAACCATAGCTGACCAAAACCAACACTCTGAAAAAGCCTCATTATAACTTGATTCTTTTTTTCCCCGGTAATGGACAGGGAAATGCAGCAAGGGATAAGAGTACAAAATGTAAATGCAGATGTATAGTTCTTCTATTGCCTTCTCCCTCTCTCTTTCACTGTATATAAATACAGCCTCTCTCTATATAAATATATAACTATGCATCTTTGTGTACTGGAGCCCAGGGCTAATGTTGAGCTGACAATAGTGGCACTAATGCTAATGAATTCTGATTATTCGGATCGGTCATTAAACTAATAAGCCCATCTCCAAATTAGCGTGGCTGCTTCAGCCAGCGAAAATTTAATCAAATCTGCTTCATTATTTCAGACGTGGTGCACTTGGCGAAAGTGACTGCGGGAAAGGAGAAGGGGACCCTCATCTGATAATTTTATCACTTGACTGCCAGACCATGAAAAAATCGGTGTGATGAATTTTTTTTTTCTGGGGGGTGAGGGTGTGGAGCAGAGGGTGGGTGTGTGTTTGTGTGCTGCTTCAGCTTTCCCTCGTGTTCCCTCCTAATTAAACTAAACCCATCCTCCCTTCCTCTGCCCTGTAACTGTTTTGTTTTTCCACATCTTCCCCACCCCCCTCAATATCTTTGCTCTCTTCTCTTTCTTCCCCCAGGTCCTGCTGTGCCCCATCTCCTAGCCTTTGCACGCATGACCAAGGAACAGAGCTTTCAGCATCCACGATAGAGGTTATACAGCAATACAGTCTATCTCTTTTCCAACCCCAGTCTCCCTGCACACAGATTTGCCCCCCTCTCTTTGCCCTCTCACCCTTATTTTTCCTTTAATTTCTGGGAAAAACAACAACAACAACATCATCAACAACAACAAAAACACAGAAGAAACAAACGTCCCCTGGCAAAAAAAAAAAATGCATTTTTTGTTTCCCTCTTTTGCTTGGATTGCTAGTATTTTCAGTATGATGGGGAACATAGAGCCTATGCACTACACAAATTTTTATGTACAGGAGCATAGAGCAAAGTAAAGACACAATCCCAGGACACGTAACTAAATACATAAATGCTTAAATGCAAACTCAGAATTACTTTTAGTGGTTGCATTTTGAGGTATTTTTACACCTGTGTATAAATTAGAAGCAAATTTCTTGGCTTCAAGGGCAGTGCTGCAACTTCACCCTGTATCCAAGAACACTTTTTCTGGGCAGTCTTCTTCCTCCTGTAGGAGTAATGCTGCTCCAAGAGTAAAGGCAAGCAAGACTCACCTTTTGCATACATCTAGTCCACTCACACATGCATATAAGGGAAAAAGAATCGTTAATTCTTCCAGTTACTAAAGAGAAACAAAACATTATGCTATTCCCCAAACCAGATGCAGGTATAAAAACAATGCTCCAAAGTCAGAAAGTAAATAAAATATGAAATAAGATCAGGTCTCATTAATGTGCAGCATGCTCCATGCTCTTATCTCAGTAACTGTGTTCAGAAAGATAAATCTCACACTCCTTTCAGTACTGGATAGCCCAACTGGAAGTTAAATAGAGAAATACATCTTGAAAGTAGTAAAGAACCACAATAGCCAGGAGGAGGAAAAGAGTCAAAGCAGAGCACTGCCTTCTCCAGTAATGAGCAATTGTTCAAAATCCAAGACGACGTGTGAAGGAAGAACAGTCATTTGAAACAGCACTAGCCATTCCTGCTACAGCACAGAGATTTAGCAGCCCTTTGTTGACAGTGGTATCGATAGCACCTGAAGATCTTACATTGTTTCCTGAGGATTCAAATTCTATTAAGACATTTACTCTTAAAAACTGACACTCATTTGTTACACTTCACATCCCATGACTTCCCAGGACTAATTTAACCACCTGCACAGAACTGGTGTTTACAAAAGGCTACTCCATGATTTCAATCCCACATCTTCCATTTTAAGATGCAATGAATGCTCTCTGTATTATTGCCTGTTTTTATTCACTGGTTACACTTGAAGTACAGACAGCTCACTTTGACTTCACAGTTTTTACACATCTATAATTAGGTAAATTGCCTTCTAGACCAAGGAAAACTTCTGTGTGATGAATCTTGGCCTGATAAGGCCTAGTGAAGATCTGGAACATCTAGGTGCACAAGATTGATCTGCAACAGAAATTCTTATAACTGAAATCAGACACCGAAGATAAAATTGACTGGCAGCCGACCAGGCTGTCAACAGCATCAAGCACAATTGTACAGATGCTTTCCTATTAAAGGTACCAGCACGATATTCTGCCATCAAACATATGAGCTCTAAACACTAACATGAAAGGAGAAAGAAAGGCTATGAATCTAATGCCATCAGCTCAATGAGGCAAACAAGATGCATGCCCTGCTAGTTGAATCTCAGCCTACTTACTGCTTACTAGATGCCAAGCTTCAGCATGTTACATTTTCCTTTTTGCTAAAGTAGACTTTTTTCAACTTCCACATCTTATCTCGACATCCTTACTTGTGCAAAACCCAGCCTGTGGATCTCCTAACAAATAGGCATCTCATCTAAATGGTCTTTGGATTTGCACAGTGGGTTCCAAGCAGAATGGTCTTACTAGTGCAGACAAGCAGCCAAAGCTCTCAAACAGGACCTCCCTTCAATCTCCCTCCCTTGAGCTCACTGAGACAATAAAGTGGTTCAGAGCAGTTCAGCTCCTCCTCCCTGCTGCCCTGTTAAGCTTTCTGAGCTCACTTATTCAGTAAGACATTTCGATCT
This sequence comes from Tragopan temminckii, assembly GCA_028571105.1. Taxonomy (NCBI): domain Eukaryota; kingdom Metazoa; phylum Chordata; class Aves; order Galliformes; family Phasianidae; genus Tragopan; species Tragopan temminckii. The sequence continues at coordinate 10,756,693 of JAOWBP010004343.1, read as the reverse complement.
AATTTTAGATTAGAAGAACTGAAAAGCTAAGAGAAAATTAGTCTTACTAAGGCTGTATAAGGTAGAGCTAGAAAAGGAACTGAGACCGTGTGACTGGTCATTTTTAGCTGTTAGCCAACTTTTTCTTTCAAGTTTCATGTTGATTACACTCAGAGACGTATCTCTCTCACTTCTCTGAAAAAATGCCAAGGCGACAGCACAGACTAGTGCCCATGTCCAGTCTGCATTAGAAAGAACGTATGGTAATTATGAGAAACAAAGCAAAATGAACTAATATAAGAGTGGAAAACACAACAGTATTGACTCCTCAAGGGAGAAACAACAGAAAGACAAGCAAACTCAAAAACAAACGTAGAGAACGATCAGTGCAAAACATCTCTGAATTTTGAGAAAATAGCTAGAGAGAACATGAGTTAAAGTTCACAGAATGGGATGGGGAAACAGGCTTTGCTGCTTGCTTTGATGAGTTTCATTAGAATACTCACGGATGGGAAAAACATACTTCTGGGCAGAAGAACCAAGTAAGTGTTAAGTAGGCTGAATCAGAGACAAAATTTCTGCAACACATAGAATCAGAGAATCAGTTAGGTTGGAAAAGACCACGAAACTCATTTAGTTCAACCATCAACCCATCCTCACCATACCAAGCAATCATGTCACTCAGTGCCATATTTCCCCTTTTCTTGAACACCTTCAGGGACAGTGACTCCACTACCTCCATGGGTAGCCTGTGCCCATTACCACTCTTTCCAAGAAGAAATTTTTCCTAATATTCAACTTGAAATTCCATGCAGCTCTCAGCATCACCGCAGTGTCTGAAAAAACTCGTGATTTAGTGAAATAACACAAAGAACGTTCTCGATGCTAGTTACTAATAGTAATGATATTCTACGACCTAGGAATATCTTTTTCAGCCACCACAGTCTTTCCAAGACCTTGTCAGTTCCATCCACCCAAAAAATTAAAAGAGCATGAGACTGGAGCTAGAATCTCAAAAACACGGTGTGCCCAGAATAAGAATTAGAACCTTCCTTTTTCAGTCACCCGAGAGCAGAGTTGAAAGCATTCAGCAACACACAAAAGATATAGCACGGACTTCCCGACACTAGAGGAACCAGTGAATACACCACTAGAAATGAAGCTCAAGAACTGCCATGCAGCCATGCCCAGCCAGAGATACGCTGCACACTACTCATTATCTCCCACTTCTACCCACTTGTGAGAGGTACACTACAGAAAGAGAGCCAGAAAACACTTCTAAAGCCATGACCACAGCAAGGCATTTAGAAATGCGCTTTCCTAAGTGAGGCAGGCTGACCCCGCTATCTCTTCGAACCCAGGTGGCAGAAACTATTCCTTTTCTTTTTGTCCTGGTGTTGGTGACAACCAGGATACAGTACACAGAGTTGCACACCAATGCTCCCGCAAAGCAGGTCTGCAATGAGAGCTCTCGTGTCCTATCGCCTGGAGGAGGCCAGGACATTTAGACTGTCCGCTGAGAGGGCTGGGGAGACCTTTACAAATGACACACCGTTTAGGAGCTCTCAGATTCAAAGAGACAGGTATTCTGGTGGCCTTCTCAACTTCTCAACTCTCTTTTCAGTCGTCAAGACAAAACCCCAATGCAGAGGTGAACTATCCCCTCCTCGGAAAGGCCTTGCAATAGATCTGTGTCAACAGTGATTAGCTGTTGCCTGGCACGTCATCCATTTGCCATTTGTTAGGCCAAACATGCCAACATTGGTAATCTAATCTATGGCCGGCAATGGCCTCTTCCAGGTTAAATGTATTAAAGGAGCCGAGGGAAGCAGGCTTGTTTCACCGGCTGTGGCCTGCAGCTCTCCAGCAGGCCTGACCCCCCTTCCCGCCCCCGTCCCCTGGAGATTGCAGGGGTCAGGACCCGCACAGCATGGAGCTGAGTAAAACACTAACAGAGAGAGATGAGAGGATATTGGAAACATATTTGCAAGGCCTCAGCGCTTTGGAAATCTGAGAAGAACATGAGGCGTTAAGTTAGAGCTTTCACTGCTGGGTTGTGTGCATGTGTGTGTTTTTTTTTTTTTTTTTTTAAATAAAACATGTTTCAACAAGAATTTGATAAAGATATCAGTTAGAAGGACAAGGCTGAGGGTTTTAACACAGCAGTAGCAAAAATGTGGTGCTCTGTTCATGGGAGAATCCACATTACAAGACCTCTTAACCTAGAGCTCATATGTTGGGAAGAGGGATTGCTTGATTTTAGAGATACAAGTAAATCTTCTCCAGCAAAAATGTTCACTTTGGACTCTTCCACGCATCCCAAATATCCAAAGCTCACAGCACTGCTTGGTGGTTTAGTGGGAAGAAATGTTCCTGGAGATTCCTGAAACAGAATTGCACATCTGAAGCTAAGCAAATTGCCATCAGGATCGTCAATTATACTTTTGCCCTGAGAAGTAAAGGAACTCTCCTAGAAAGATGCACCTTATCTCCTTATCTATTTGTAAGATCCTCTTGAGCTCTGTCTCAGACACGGGAACAGACCAAATTCCCTAACAAGAATGAGAAATGAACAGAAGGCTTTAACACAATGAAATGTATACAGGACCAGTACTAAATGCCAAAGCTAGTCACTGGAACAACCTAACACCAAATTACAGATGAAAAAGCTTACAAAAGATTTCCCAAAAAGTTTCTTGCTTTGAAAACAATATTTAGGATGTTTCACAAATGACCAAAAAAAAAAAAAAAGGGGGGGTGGGGGGGGGGAGGGAATTTATCTGGCTTTAGTCCATCAAAG
>JAOWBP010004343.1:10724627-10753814 GCA_028571105.1 Tragopan temminckii | reverse complement strand
AGGAGAGGAGAGGAGAGGAGAGGAGAGGAGAGGAGAGGAGAGGAGAGGAGAGGAGAGGAGAGGAGAGGAGAGGAAAAAAGGCTCTTGGATGTTTCTCTGTGTATATCTGTGCAAGATTCAAGGGCCTGCCCCATCTGGAGGGCTAAAAGAGTCAGATAATGTTACTGTGAGAACAGTTTTGGATCACAGTCAGAACATTCTCCTCTATTATGCTTTGCAAAGGGTCTGTCTGTTTTGTCATGAGGAGATGTGAGCTGTTTGTCAGTGAAATGAGCACAGTACCACAGGATTTCCCACGCAAAATGATTCAAAGCCCACGGACTCACATGAACCCATCCAGATGTCTCAATGGTTTGTCCTGACACGTAGCATGAATATGCCCAAATGACAGAATGAGCTGGAAGAGGGCTTGTTGTTAATTCTAAACATTGTGGGCTATTTGGAAAACACATTTCTGGATTTTTATGCTTAATTTTTGGAAGGAAACTATTCTTTTAGTCCAAGAAGCACTAACAGAAGCAAGGCTAGTTGACTGGAGCCACTGCAAGCCCTGTAAAAAAAAAAACAACAAAAACTCCAAAAACAAACACAAAACCCAAAGGTACAAGGGTAACATCTTCCTAAACTTGTGTGTAGAAATGGTGTCCGACCACGCACACCCGGTCCCACTGTAGACATATCCTGCATGTCAACATACGTAGACAGGCAGGGCACAAAAGCAGGCATGCAGACTAGACTGACAGAAAAACATCTGGTGAAACTTTCCAGCAAAGTCACAAGAAAAGAAGGTGCAAGAACTACTTAAAACAAGAATAAGAAATGTCATGTTGCATCAGACCAAAAATCAACCTAGTTCAGTACCTGATCTCTACTAGAAGGCAGGAGCACTCACTTACAGGAGAAAACAGAAAATGAGTGCTCGCAGGACTGTCCTTTCCTGGTTATAACTGGCTGTTGTTTTAGTAATCTGCTTAAAGACCCCCCTACATCAGGTGCCTAGCAGAGCCACCCTCTATTTACACATCCAAATGTTCTCTGAACATATTTTTGCCTTTGGCCATCATATTTACTTCACAATGACTTCCGCAATTTATTTAGCCACTAATGTCGCAAATTGTTTCCTTCTATTTGTTTTAAACTTATTACCTGAAGGGTTCTTGTGGTCCTTCTGACTCCAAAACCTCCTTATGAGAGCTGCTCAGGAAATTCTCCAGTACAATTTCATTGGGAAAGGTCAATTAAGTTTAACTGAAATTTCTCACAAAAAGAAAGTAAAGAGTTTCAAAAAGAGTATATTCTCAGTTCTTTGATGGACTTTCTTTTGTCCCTCCATTCTATACCTTTATTTTTAGGATTACCATGTGTAATGTGGGGTACCCAGGGTTAATGACATGCTACTCGCAATTATTTTATCAGGTATACAAATCCAAACAATTCTATTGCAATGTGGAAGACTCTGGTTCTAGTCTACAGTACAAACAACGTAGAGCAGAGTTGAGCTTTGGTCTTCTATCTCATGGCCACATGCCATAGGGACTGGCTTATTCTGGAGTGATTTAATTTATTTTTCTAATTTTGAATGACCACAGGTTTATCCTGAAATAGAATAGATACGAAAACACTTTCCCAACTCTGTTCTGTGTGCATTTGCTGTTCCTTTCTTCTATCTTGAACTTCCTCATTAAATGCAACCTGATTGCGTATCAGAAATTTCCATTGATTCTGAAGTGAATCACTGAACTGGAATTTGCATAAATAGAAGACGTAAATATCTGCAATGTAAACACCTTAACTCCTGTAAAAGAAATCCCACTTTCTATCTTTTCTAAGACTCCTTGTGGTTACAATGCAACGACATGCACTCCAATTAGCTCCTTGTCATGCCAGATGCTTTAACAGCAGTGAATACTCTCAAAATCCTTAGTTTCAATGGTACTGCCTTTTCCTGGCTTTCCTTCTTTTTCTGTTTCTTTTGAGCAGTCTTGTTTTCCACCATTCACTCCAGTTGGTATCTGACAAACGTATTACCCAGAATTCCTACTAACCAAGTCCTCTTGTCCCAGAATAAAACTGAAGACAGTTAGGACTGAGTTATAATCCTTAGAATCATTCTACAAGCTTTTTAGGTGAAGTACTGAATTTGTTTCTGTCTGAAAAAATACAGTGTATGAATAGGTATCTCCACCAGAAGGTAACATAACCCAGATGTCATGTTGACTTGACACTGACTGTACAGCACTCTACAGAGAAGAAGAAACTTTCCCTTGATCAGCCAACACCCAGGACCTCTCCTGCCTCACTGAGAACTCAGAAGCTCCCCATCCCACTTACCTCCCCTCAGACCAAATGAAATATGGTCCCATATACATAATTCATCAAAGCCATGCCCCATAATTAATAGCACCATTCAGGGGATTTCAGTAGGTACTGAAATCCAAAGATTCAAAGCTTGGACACTGTCTTATTGCAGCTTGGGCAAATAAAAATGTGTCAGGAAGACTTTCACAGACATGTGGCACAGGAATCATTCTGCCTCTAAAAAGGAGCGTAAAGGTGTGTCAAAGCTATGAGATACTGCAAACCAGGTTCTCACCTCCAACACAGAGGACACTAAAAAGGAGTGTCACTTGTGGGGGATCACCTTTTGGTGCTTTGAAGTAATACTGTAGATTGGAATTGTCGTCACAGAAATTGAAACAGCTAGAGCTATAACAAATACAAAGCCCCCAACAAGCAACATGTCAGGAGCAGCCAGGTACACTGCAGGCCTGGTCACACTTTTTCCTTTGGCAACATCTTCCAGCCCAGCAGGAGGAAGAACAGAGAGCTCCCTGTGAAGAGTTATTGTCCAGATCAGAGGTCCAATCCAGACTTCACAGCACTCAGCTGGGAACTCTTTCTCCCTAGCACTGCAGCACAGAATGGCTCACCCCAGCACAGGACCTCAGCCCCCCTCTTACAACTCCACAGCTCCTCTGGAATTATTTTTTGGGGCCTGTGGTTTTCAGCAAAGAGGAATCTAAAGAACAAAACCTTTGTTCATTACATCATGGCTCCAGTAATGTCTAGGAACATTTTTACATTTGATAAAATCTCCCCAGATTACCTTTTGAAAGCCTGCGGTCAAGTCACATGGCTGGAAGCACAAGAATGATGTAAGTAACCACTGAGTAGCCCATAGATCAATTCTCTCATGATGCTAGCACAGAAGCTTGGGAGAGGCATCACTCCTTCAAGGGAACGTGGAGGATTAGCTGAAGTCAAGGAGCAGCTGTGCCTATGGAGAGACAGGAGGAACGGCCTGGAGTTACCTGTGCTTCTCCTCACTTTGCAAGAATTTGGGGCCCAAGTCGGCTTGCAGTGCCGACTCTCTGCACTAATACTGCCCATCCCTATCTACTCCTCTGTGTCTGTTTCCTCTGGGTATGTTGTCCCATCCTATCTGTGGTTTGGAAGCTCTATGGGGAAAGAAGGTGAAAGACCTATCTTTCACTGTGAGTTTGTGGCGTATGAGACTTTGCTCTCAGTCCTACTTCTTTTAAGCAGAGGTGAGTCTACCTTTAAGTCGAGGACTCAAATCTGAAGTCTGAACGTAAAGCAGATGGTTGGAGGGCTTCTCTTCCAGACAACTCAGTTTGGACAAAAATGGCAGAGAAAACAGGGAGATGAACAATGACAAGCTATGCAGGGAAAACCTGAGGTAAACTTTTCCAACAAACTAATTGCTTTAAAGGAAATCACTGTTTCATACTTGTGTATTATGCCTTCAGGAGAAAAACACTTTCACAATCTATTATTTCCAGGATAAGACCTGTGCTTTGGTGGGTATTGTAATCTGCCTTTCAGAGATAAAGCGTGAACCTTCAACCTTCAAGTAAAGCCACATAAGTATAATTTGTATAGTTAACAATGGAAGGATGGGTGGGAATCATCTTAAAATTCTGACCTCAGGTGACTTCTCTGATGTCAGAAAGTCAGAGACAAATTGAGACATAATAACCAAGAATGCTGATTTCCAGACAGTACTTGCAACCACTAATTCATGCTGCTTCTCATCAGAGCAATGTCACCACGAGACCTTTATTCAACTGAGAAAGCAGAAGTGACAGCAACTCTTTGCTGTGATTGGCCTCCAAGCTTCCCTTGTCACACCATCATTAGTTAGCTGGACTGCGTTATTGCAGTTGGGGTATTCCATTCACAAATGCATTTGGATGGCTGTTTCAAAGATAAATCTCAAAAGAAGATTGAGATGTTTCTCTTAACTAGGTGACTCATCCATTTTGCCTACTTTCTATTATGGACTTAAGGCCTATTTTTGCTTTGAAGACTCAAATCCATTGGAGTTCTCGTTGTAAGCAAGAGTCAAGGAGACTACCTGTCCTAAAAAGCTGGCTGTCTAGAACAGGTACCAAGCAAAGGAAAAAAAAAGTATCAGTATTAACATTATTTCCTGTTCTTTATAAATTGAGAAAATAGCCAAGAGGAAATTAAATGACCTGCCTTATATCACTATAGCTGCATCAGAACTCAAAGCCCCGGGTAATGACTCAGCCAGAAGACCACCCTTCTCTTGAACAGTAGCTGGAGGTCTAAATGCGAGTAGCCTGGCAAAGGAGGGGATATGTTGTTCACACAGCTGAAGATTTCTGGACACCCTGAGGCTCAGGGGATCTTTGTCAAAGCAGCTAAAGAGAAATGCTCCTCTGGTGGTGTTCCCAGTAGCCCATCTGCAAGCTTCAGTGCTAACTTCCTGGTAGGTGCCTCCCTTTCAAACTGGAATCCAATTTACGAAGCCTTTAATTTTAAACTTTCTCATCACTGACTTAATAAAACTAAATGACAGGTAATGGTCCCAGAAGCCAGGAGCTATTAGATCCTTCTCAACACTAATCAGGGCTGATCAGATGCTTGTGCACTCCTTTTCCAGCTCACAAAAGCCCAGCTCCCAAAGGACTCTGCCACCGGGAGGGAAAGAGGAAACCACCCCTCTCACAGGCAAGCGAAGAAGGGCAAGAGAAGAAAGAAAGAAAGAAAAAAAGAATCAGGAAAAAACAGTGTTAATGTGAACACTTACAACTGGAAACGGGTAGCAGGATCACCACGGATAATGCCTGCTCTCTCCCTGGAGTTCATCTGGGGCCCACGTGCTCGCTCCATTTCCCCACCAGGGCACTGGGGGCTCTCAGAGGCGCTACAGGCATCATGGCTACATGGAGGCATGTAGCAAACCGGCTCTGATTTCTGCCCAAAGGCATCAGTGTCATACCGGTCGGGATGTCAGCTTGGGAGAATGTCAAGGCAGCAGTCACAGTGTGCTGTCACAAAGAGAAATAGATATCATTTCAAACACACAGCTCTGGAGAGAGGAGGGAGAGGCAGAAAAGAGAATCCCATCATGCACTTTTAGGTGGGGGAAGAGAAGAGAAGGAGGCTTAACTCTGCTTTGGCCATACTGGAGGAGGCAGAAGGAGAGGATGTACCACATCCGTACAGCCTCTGTGCCACTAGTCTAGGAGGGGCAGGGGATGCTCCAGAGCAGACTCCATTCTTAGCTGTTTTATTCACTTTGTTTCCAAAGGAGCTGGAATTGGCCGTCAAGGATTATTTCCTGCTTTATGGGCATCCTTGGCCAGCAGAAAACTTTGGTCTCAGTGCAAAGGAGGTGGATAGTGACATGGTGGTAATGAACAGCTCCACTGGCTTTTTTTCCTCTTCAACTTACACCTCCACACATCAGTGATAAAGGAGGCTTAAACCCAACCTTCTTCCTACTTCAATTGTCTTAGTAAGAATCAGGTCTTGTAGCAGGCAGCCCTGGCTTATAAACATGGCATGACACTCTTCTCCATAGGATGGAGAGCCATAGGACAGCTGTTACAGTCAGATCTTCCTCTGTTGCATGGGCCTTATATGGAGATATTGCATCTACCACATGGGTGAATTAGACTGCACTGCTTCTGCAGTTGTGAAGTTCCCAGGCCTTGTTTTGCAAAGGGAAGACAAGATGGAGGCATTTTATCCAGGTGACATAAAGCAGCTGTGGCACAGCCAGGTCTGAGAAACAGAGCATCCGAATTTCCCTCCCTGCTACAGCAGCTCCTGTCTCTTACCTTTCCCTTTCTTTCTATCAATAAAACTTGGAAAGTTAAGTTTTGCTTTTGTTTCACTGCAGTTCAGGATGACACTAGGTCTGCTGCTAATTGTGCCTGTTAGACACATTTCTTTCCTGCTTGGTGGCACTTTTCACCCAGTGCATGCAGCTGGAACGCTTCTCTGTTAGAGGGGAGAAAAAGTGTCTTCACTCCAGTCCCTTTCCCAGAACACACAGTATGTAACCATATTTTCAAAGCAGGAAACATTTTTGAAATAAGGCCTTTTGGTGACACAAAAATGCCACCCAAAGAGTACATGTATTTTAAAGAAAAGACAGTGGATTAATTTAAATTTTGAGAGAAACACATTTCCCAGACCAGATTATTCCTCCTTCCCCTCACAGTATTCACTTTCTGCCCACGTGCACAGAGGGAGCAGCACCAAGGAGTCTCAGGCTTCATCTTTTAAGGCATCCTAGTGGAAGGCTTGGAGACGACACAATGAGCGTATCTTATTCCCCCCTGATATCTGTGTATCTTTTTTGATACACAAAGTCTGTATCATAGAAAGCCCTGGAGCCTGCTGTAATATAATTAATGTGATAGGAAAACTTGAACTGGAGCACAGCCAAGATTTTCATCACACTCAAGCCCCACTCAGTAACCACTGGACTTTCCATTCCTCCCTCAGCCACCCACCTTATTTGTCTTTGCTTCCCAGCTCCTCTGAAGCACCTCTTAAACCCTATTGACATGTTTGTTAGCTGTAGTAGCATGATGGATCTATGAAGGACGCTCTGTCTGGAGCAAATGCCTTGCTTGCTGGCTCATCCCTAGCCTGAATCAAGGCTCTCTTATCCTTGCATATGACACTAGCTCATATAGCCTTGAAAGCTCTCACTTCCCTATTCCCTTCAGACTTTCTTATACTTAAAGTAGTTCCTCCTCCTTTGCTCTTGTCCTTTTCCTCCCAAATTCGGCTTTCTATCTGTCCTTTTCCTCTCTAGTTTGGCATTCTACGTAAAATTCTTCCAGCTTTTCTAAACAGTGAGACGTTTCCCAAGACCCTGAATTATGCTGCTTATCCTATACTTTTCTCTGTACTTTGGATCTCTCTGATAATAAGGTGCATAGATTGTATATCACAGCTGCAGAAAGAAAGGGGATATATACATGTGGCCTCTTCTAAGTGCAAAACACAGGCCTGGAACCTCTCCCAACATCTGCTCTTAGTCTGGACAAAGGGAATGGAAGATGTTACAAGTTTTGTAGCTCGTGTAAGAAAGATCTCATGAAGAATTGCAATAGCACACTCCTAACCCACAGGAAATGGGTATGAACAGCCTCTTGGAATGAGCTGTAGCACTGACAGGGATGCTCCATCTTGCAGCACTCACTGCACTTTTTAGTAGTAAATAGCAAATAGCATTTGCATTACTTCTTACAACACTGCACTGTTGGACAGATGAAAATATCTGTCACCCATCACAGACAAGGTTAGTAAAAGGGCTTTTCCACATCTGCATGGACAGTAGAAGGAAGAAGCGAAGGTGGTATCTAGGATTACACAGTATTTATCCACAAATGTTTATTATTTTGGGAAAACATAAACTTTTTTTTTTTTGCTCTATTTCTATCTTCTGGTCACCAGTGAGCTACATCAAGCTGTCACCCCATCAAGGTGCTGGTTCGCTTCATCTAATATCTCTTTCCATAGGCAAGCATAAGCTACCGCTTGCTGATAATTTTGACTTAATCTGGCTCTGAAGTAACCCAGCTCTTCTCACTAGTTATTTTTTTCTGTCCCCTTTATAGGGTTTCTGTTTCTTGTTAGAACACAAATCTAACTGTCCATGTAAAGATGAACACTTAGATAAATTCATAGGATTGTATAAAAATTTGCTTGGAAAAAGGTTTTATATATCTGTTTTGGGCATGATCATATTTTAGGCTAGAACAAAGGTAAATTCCCAAAGTCTGTATGTATTCACTTTACAGAAGACAAGTTGGCCATACAAGGTTCATTATAGGACTGCTAATTTCACAACACTCAGATTAAAAAAAAAAGTTCTAGATGCTGGAATTCTTCTGTATCTCAGCTGAAATGTCCAAAAGCCAGGGTTACCCCTAGATCTGTAACTGCAAGTTACCCGCCCTCAGTTTTGTTTTCATGGGATTTCACTTCAGATACTTACCTGAGATTTCTCAGCACTGCCTATGTTGGACCCCTATCAAAAGCACAGGCAAACAGCTCACAGGTGCAGATCTCATGTCTGAGGTGCACGGAAGTCCCTGGGTAAATAACTGGGTCTCATCTCCCAATATAGACTTTCCAGACAAAAAAACAAGGACAGTAGGATTCCTTTTATGAACACTATTGATATGTAAAATTCAGGTTAGATATTCCATCTGCTACAGAAAATAATGGCTAAAGGGGGCATTTCTGTCTTGAGTAGAGGAGAGCTGAGTTGCTGTCTTGATTCTGCTACCACTTCCTTTTTTAGATGGGGGAAAAGTGTTGTGTCTGCAAATGGGACACAACAGCTATGTATCTCACTACCTCTTCCTCACCATTCACTCTCTTGTCTATCCAAGCATTTCACAAAAAGAGATGGTGAGGTCTAGGTGCAATGGCTTCAGCCTTACAGGAGCAGCAAATAAACTCTAAGAGAGGAACTGTTGGTCCCAACAAACACAGAACGAAAGATGAGACACTGTAATTTGGACAAGCATAGAATTACACCCACGTCTGTGCCATGGCCCATTTGAGTTAAGGAGAGGTGCACAGTATATGCATGAAGAAGCTGGATTCTTGTTTTCCAAGCACAACCCTGAGACTTTTGGAGAGAACATTAGCAGTAGAATCCCACTGGTTGTGATCTCCTTAAACTATTATCTCTTGGAAATCCTCCTTCCCTTCTCCCCTCCTGAGACTTTACTTCTTGAGTTCCCAGGACCATTTAACAAGGCATACCTTTCATAGGAGCAGAAGGATGACCAGATGACCTAGCAAAGCAGAGCTTGTAAAAAACAAATTCTCCATGAGCAGAAAACTTAGGATGAACATGAATACTTCAAACAGCTCTAAGCGTAGATTTTGAGGTGCATCATTGAAGGAAAGGTGGAGGGCCTGCACTGCTTTCCAGATGGTACCTACCCAGCCACACACGTTACACACACACATTCTTTTCATTGCTTGTTGTCTTTTCAAAACACAACAGCGTCATTGTTCAGATGGCAACTTCACAGCAAAAGGCAATTGTCACATCCCTCGGCTGGAATTGGCTGTAGTTCAGATTTCAAAGCCCAGAGCAAGGTTTTTTCACTGAAGCTTTTCTTCTGGAAGCATGCTGACAAGCAGAGTGGCTTACCCTCAAATGTGCCAGGCCATAATAAAATCACCAGTCACCCAGGATCTTCTCTAGACCAGACAAAGGTACTGCAAGGGCAGGCAAAACAGATGCCCTGCAAATACCAGAAATCATGTGGTGTTTACTGGGGCTCTCAGATTTGTTCCTGCCACTCAGCTGGAGCAGCTCCAGGCATTCCGGGTTCACACTGGACTGACTCCAGATTCAACGACAATGTAATAATTTATGTGCATCTCCACGCTTTGGTTTTCAGCCCTACAATTAAAAGGATACAGGGACACAGTAATTTCCTTGCTGAATCAGACCTGTGGGCCCGTTAACGAAGGATCCTGCATTTCCACTGGTAAGTGGAAAGTTGACAGCATAGTTCTCTATGTCCTGGTATTTGGCAAACTGGTGTTTTAAGAAGGATGACAAAAGAAACATGGATAGTGAGTGAAAAAAAAAAATGCTTTGCTGAAAATAACAGGGAAGTCCTACTGCAGAATTTTGAGGATTTTTGTTAAGCGAGCATGGTTCAGCCTGTGTGCATAACTGCTGCTAGGAGGAGAAAAAGAATGAAGTTCCATTTGATAAAGAATTTTGTGCTTTCATTAATCACTTCTGTTTTGCTTTGGAAAAGAACCCAAACAATCTCATTATGCCCTCCATAACTTTGTTTTGGGTCTGCTGAAATACACTGCAAATGTCTTATACTCTATTAAATACTACTAGAAAAAGAAGCAAAAAGCAGAACACCAGTTGGAAAGAAAAAGAACAACTAAATAAAAACAATGGCTTCAACCCAGTCAGGCTCATATTTTATTGTTCCTCTGAAGACAAAATAGAAAAACAAAACACATAAACAAGGAGTCAAATCAACGTGATTTTCTCAACCATTTTCTTTTTGTCAGTATGTCAAATGGAAAACCACACTGCCAAAATGTTACTGACTAATTCTATGTACAAAGTTCCTAGAGAGCATCTCTGTGATAATTAGGACAAGATTTACAAAAAACTACATGACTGTGAGGAAATTCAATGGTTGCACATGGATAATATGAGGCAATGCAATTCCTACCTTTATTTTCACCTTCAGCTTTCAAGATACTGGCTGAGTACAACTTCTATTTTACTGTCAGCCAAGAGATGTAGCTTATTAGAGAGGAAATACGTATATCAAATAGCAGCTGCCATGAAAGCTTTGTTCTTGTTCTGTCTTCTTTAGCTGTTTTCTCTTAAAAAGTCATTAGACCGAAAGTAAATGGTCACTCTTTATGGACTAAAAACATTGTGTATCCTTAGTTCATCAGCACAAAGAACACAAGACATAATGGATGTTTATCTTGTCTAGATGCCAATTAAACTTCTATAAAAGTGACCAGAAATTATTCTTACCAGCTCAGGAGAATCCTTTCTGAGGAAGATATTTCAGTACTAACAGCTTTGATTATATGAAAAATATTTGCAGAAGTACTTTCTCAAGACATCTTGATAATCCAGCTGTCAATACCAACCAGACGAAGGAATCTGAGAAGGGAAGGAACAAATGCGTAAGTGTTTGTGTAAGATGGTGAGCTCCAGGGCAGCTTGAAAAGCAGTGCTGTGCAGCTGCCCTGCTTAGCAGGAGCTCCCCCACAAAATACTACTTCCACAGCTATTTCCTACCAGTGGCAAGTTATTCCTGGCATACAAGAGCAGTGAATTGCTTCCTGGCCCCACACTGGCTCAGCTTCTCGGCTGAGGAGAGGCGAGAGGCCATCCTCTGCCTCTCTTCACCATTTTTTCCACCCAGAATCTCTTCTAAAGCATTCCCACCTGCTCCTCTATGCTCAGAAACAAAGCTAAGATAGTATAGATAGATAGCAATATACTTGTATTCCAGCTCCCTGGGCATAAATACTCTGCTTGGCTCAGACTGGTGGTGCTGCAGTACTGGGAGGTACTAACACATAAACGCGTCCACCTCTTCCAGTGCATTTATTCTCACGTTTTTCCTGTCCTTTCAATCCTCTTTGTTTGGTTTGGGTTCTGTTTATAACTTGGCTGAGAGATACTGTCAGCTGCTTACCTGCACTAACTCAGCCTGTCCATTCCCGTGAATAACCTGGACAAACCCAGTCCAATCCAACGACACGTTCCTCTGCTGGGCTGGGAAATGACTTTCATATATGACTGAAGGCTAGAAAGGTCCTTATCTCCACACTTCAAAGAGCCTCCTCCCATTTGACAACTTGGTGTCTCCCCATGGGTAATTTGAAAATCTTATTCTCAACGGTTTTAAGCCTTTTGATCTTCATAAAAGCCAGGTCACAGAACATCTTATACCGTATGCCTTGAGGAATGCCATAAAGTCTGAGCCATTGCCACATCCAGGCCTCACTACATCTAATCTCGGAGTATTTATGAGCTCATATTTTCTTTGAAGGGACACAATCTACTTGAAAATCTTGTATTGAAATCACCAATGTCAGCACCAGTGCCTGCATTTTACATTAGTAAAAGGGGAATAAAATCCATAATCCACTCATTTTTCTCCAACCAGTCCAACTTTTAAGCCATTTGCATTTACTCTCCAGTAACAAAAGCAGATGAGGAAATTTCCAGCCAGCTTCGTTCTCTGCAGATGCCAGTTCTACAAACATCGTATTGCAAATATTGCAGTGAGTATTTTAATTTCAGTAAAGACAATGCCAGCTTCGTGTCTTTAAAATACTTGCATGAAGCTGTTTTAGAAAATCTTCATAAGGCTGTTATAAATTCAGGATATAAGCTCACTGATGACGTATATTTAAGGAACTCAGAAGATCAAAAGCAGAACGAGAGGGATTTATTTCCACATACTCCTATGACATCTTTTATCCATCCGTCTATATGTTAGCATTTCTGAAAGTGCTTTTCATCACCCTGTTATCTTAGGGCACGATCTCTGCCCATAGCACTGAACACTGCTGAGGTGCAGAGGGCCCTCAGACTTCAGTGATTACATTGGGAGCCAGCAACCCTGCACCAATGGCAGCTTTGCCACGTATAGTCACAGTGTCCCAAATACTGCCAGCAGCTGTCACCAGATGTATCTTTCTGCATTTGCTGATATAAAGCAAGACACGGATCTGATCCAGGTGGGAGAAAGCAGTAACATATCCTGAACTCAAGGCATTACTGAACTCCAGAATTCATAGGGCAAACTGAAGGAATGTGCCACAGATCTAAAATGAGACTTGTAAGATCAAGCTATGCCTCTCTTCCTTTCAAAAAGAACAGAGAATCATGAAAACTTGTGGTATTTTTGCTGATTAAGTCAAGCACAATACAAGTCTTCCTTTTATAGACAAGGCCTTGGAGTTAGCTCCCTCCTTCCTGCTGGGTCAATACTCATAGAAACATTAGACTTGATTTGGTTTACAGTGATGCTTCACATTTCATGGAGTATTATCCATCCCTCATCCACAAAAGCGACAACGAGCAAGTACATCCCAAGTCATGAGGGAAAAGATGATGAATGTTAAGGGAATCTATTGGAATTATGCTGCATTACAGAGTAAGGGAAAAATGCTTCCGATGTCATTAAATTTCTCATTTGTCTAGTGCATTTGTCTAGATCATAAGAATCACATCGGGGAAAAAAAACAAACATCAACACAAAATCAATAGGAAAAGAGGAAGGAAAAACTGATAAAATTTACACTAACCAAGAGCTAAGAGCACCCAAGATGGCAAGTTTGACATCTTCTTTCTCTTCCACTTTTAAGCGTAGGTTAAGGCAAGTAACGAAATTTTATACTCAGTGTAAAGAATGACAAAATGGAAATAAATATTAAAAAAATGAAAAGGAAATAAATGATCACAGGGTCTATGGGATGATGCTAGAAAAAAAAAAAAAAAAAACATGAAAAAGGCATTCCTCTTGCCAGTTGTCAGAGACATGAAGGCACCTAGTACAATCTTCATCTATAACGGCTCAGATCTGTATCATTAGGAGACAGCTCCAGAGGTTTGAAGCCTGATTTATGATTTTCAGACTGCCAGCTGTGACATAACTCACTGGGCAGCAAGACTGAGGTCAATATACGTTTAAGTTAAAAGGTTTTTTGTTAGCCTGTGGGGTCAATAAGGAAAAGCTGCCATTATTGCATGGTAGGGAAGATGGGGAGAACGGATGGGCTGGCAGGGAGAGAAGTGACCAAGCAGTCAATTCCTGTTAAGTAACTAAGGCTGTTTTATTGCTAAACAGCAGTCTAGCAATAAAGCACATCTTGGAGTGTCTGAGCCAAAGGACCTGCATCCCTTGGAAAGAAACATTCTACCAATTCCTCTATTTCTTCTTCCCTGTTATCCTCTAAGAACCTTCTTCTCAAGCACAGTTATAACTCAGATTCAAGGGCTTCTTTCAGAAAGACAATTCAGAAAACTACTAAGCCACCTGGACAGAGTTCATTTCAAACAACCTAAGGTCCCTGTGCACGAAGAGCACATTACAGACCCTGCCCATACTCTGCACCATGGCTTCATCACCCTGTGCAACTTGAAAAGTAAGGCCTTCCAGAAATGGAGGTTCCCAATTTTACTTGCACCTACCTTACAGCCACAGTGATGTTGTTTATATTAAGACAATGTTCCTACTTAGTAAGCACCTATATAATCATATTTAAGCTGTAATATTCTTTATGGACTGTTCGGTAGCAAAAAATCATGGCACCTTGATCAACTGATGTAGCTTGTGCCTGCTCCTTGAAGAAGAATGCTCTCTGGTGCGGTTAAATGTTCCCTGGCCAAACCTGAAACCTGCAGTGTGCATTCCTGACCCAAGCCAGGCCTGTATATAAGAGAAGAAAACCGGTATTTGTGGTCGATCCCCTCTTCCTTAGAAAGCACTAGCTGCACATGCTCAAGTTGCCAAGATGAGACCTGGTCAATAAAGCCAGACTAAGGAGATTGAGCTGGAATCTCTGCTCTTCTGTCTGCAGCAGTGCAAAGGAACAGAACCCCGTGCCTTATCTAACAAACGTTTAGAGGAATAGGGCACGGGACACAGGGAAAAGTGCCCTGTTGGAGCACAAAGGGTGGGAGAAGTCGACAAAGTTAAGCAAAAGTTTTGATAGCTTTTACTACTCGTACAGTAATGCCTTGAGAAGACTTCAAAAACAAAGATAATCCAGACCAATGTATTTATAGGATGACTACTAACAGAGACAGCATAGAAATCACCTTCCTGTAGACTGTCTACGGTAAGATCTGGTAGCTGGAATTGTCCAGCAGGCTCTGGGTAACATCTTAACTGGCTGCCTGCACAAAAAAGCCTGGGAAGTTGCTCTCCAGCCAAGCTGGATTGGGAAGCAGTGTTACTCACTAAGATTGCACAAGCGCTGTTCCAGAGAGCGCGGACATGGCCACGGAGTCCAGCTTGGTTTGGCACAAGGAAGTGGCTGCATAAACAGCAGTTAGAATGAGATCCAAAACCAAGCCTATTGCTCCCACAAGCGAAGATGGCACGACACAAAAGAGACAGGCCGCCATGGGCAGCAACCCAAGGTAGGGCGTAACAAAATTAAGCTTCATTTCTGAGGCCAGGCCATGACTGCTGACAGGGCTGGCATGTCCTAAGAAGGCACTAAAAAGGAAGTCCAGGTTTCACCCATGAGCAGAAACGTATATTGTGACTATTATGACTTTTCAATTCTAAGTCAAGACCTCACTCTGACTCACCACACGAGCTGCTTACTGTTCACACTCAGTTTTAAATTTACTTTCCAGCTTGCTGGAGGGAAAGCATGTTGGCAATCATTTCTTTTCCTTCTCTGACTGCTTGAATCTATTGCTTTACAGTACAGAACTAGCTTTTTTTCTCCATACTTGGAGGGTTCTCTGCTGTGTGTAGGATTGAGAGCATCTTCAAGAAAACCCCTTGCTGCCCACATTCTCCTGAGATTCTGTTGTTTCTGTTCCAGGTAGCTGGGTCATCTGTGTTACAGAAAAAAAACAGTGTGAAAGCAATGCTTTTATAAAACTGCTACATATGTAAGAAAAATATGATAGCACATCCATTTCAGACATAAGCTCTCTCGAGAAACAGGTATGAGTTGCTGGTCGAGGTCTCTGCTTTGAATAACTGAAATGTAAAGCAGCACATGAGGCTTTGGAACCACTCGATTTCAGCGTGGGACTCAGGAACACAGCTCTTGCACATCCACAGTTGAAGATTAGATACACCTACCATCTCTGGGCTGAGTACTTTCGCTATGTAGCACTTCAGATGGACTTTTGAGAACCACAGCTGTGAGGTGCATACAAGATTCAAGTATTCCCCTCATTATTATTGCAGAGGCCGTAAATGGCAAAAGCAGCTCAAGCTTTCTCCTGGTTTCTAACTTGCGGGAAAGCTCGTTATCAGCAGGGCATCCTTGAAACAGCAACCAAGAGCATTAACTTTTAATATTTAATGTATTCCTCAGGCTCTGGGAGAGCAATGTGAGAAATATCCCGTAAAAATCTATTAGTGTTAATAAAATACCACCCAACAGGTTGTCCATTATCAGCAATTAAAGTTTTCAAAGCAGGTCAGATAACTCCCTGGAATGATTTGTGTGGCTTTACATCCGTTCTTCTTCTTTTTTTTTTAATTTTAGTTATTAAACTTTCTCAACTCTTTTTTTCCTCCCTCCCACGGCACAGACTGAGCCCTAACCAGTGAATTATAGCACTAATGAGGTGTTTATACTCTCTGCCCATCAATCACAGATGTGTGTGAGTGAAAGCGCCAGCCGATAGTCGGGAAGTGCTGCAGCCTTTGCTGCAGCCAACAGAATATTAGACTGCAGCTAGATAAATCCCCTGCTCTCTTTGTTGCTCATAATACAGTGCAAGAGCACATACACTCCATCTGATTTTCCAGCAGCGTAAAGAGGAGGACATCACTGTAGCTCACATCTTTAACTTCTTTCTGCCCCATTTGCCTCACTTTAACCCTTAACCAGAGCATTGCTTGCCTGCAAAGTGAGAGCCCCAACGACTGAAGGGGCAGATGATGCAGCACTGTGAGCTAAAGCAACAGGTGCCCCTGCTGCTCTGACCCCACAGGTCCCACCGCTGGCACCCCATCCTACAGGCTGGCACCCTGAGGGCCCAACACCCAGAGCATAATTAGAAAGTAGTTAACTTAAGATTTGTGTATCCTTAAAAATAAATTTAAAAACAAAATAAACCAAAATGCACTTGGGCTTCTAATAGTGAGGCTTTAGCTTTCTCACTGGTAATGAATTCATCTTAAAGAAAAATCAAAGCAAATCTAGATGAATAAATATCCATGTTCATACCTTTATGCCTCAAATACCTTTACACCTACACAAACACAGTAATAAAATGAAGTCTCTGTGGCCACAGTTTAGCATAAACTGGCAGCTATGGGAAGATCTCAAATATGGTGTTCATGTAGAATTCCTCAAGGTGTGTTCACCTTATGCCTTGAAGGTCACAGAAGACAGCAGGCTTCAGGCTGATATCCCCCAGCCCTGCACAAGAATAGAAGGGTCTTCTATGTGATCTTTAAGAAGCTGTGAGCAAGCAGACAGAGTTTAGGGACTGAAATCATAAAGTAGCTGCTTCTGTTCTGGTTTGAGAGGGAGATCCTCACAAGCCTGAATTCCCACATTCCCATAAAAATGGGGACACAGGAGCACATGCTGGGGTGCTGCATACTGGGAACCCTGAGCAGTATGCACAGCACTAGCAGCCCTCCTCCCAGGAGCTGTGGTTTAAACCTCACATCAGGGTGGGGTTCTTCCTCATCCTGTTGAAGGATTGGCATGGAGGGCTTCCACATTATCCTGAAAGAAAGCTGTGTTTTCACTGGGATGTGGTTGATCTCTGTGGTGTTTTTTGAAGCAGTATCCCTCCACCCTTGGATTTCACACAAATAGTGACCACTCATCCCATCTCCCCCACTTCCCACCATATTTATCTCACAGGACCCTGTTCTACCTTTTCCGTTTTATGCTCCACTCTCATAAATAAAGCTCCTCTTAGCTCCTGCTCCCTCCACACAGCCCAGGTGCAGACCCACACCATGGGCAGTTCCCTGTGTGCTTCTTCCCTCACCTTGTCCTGCAGCTTCTCGCCCATCATCCGTTGTCCTTTTGGGGACATCTTGCTCCCTTTGGGATGGAGGTTTCTTGCTTTCCCCCAGGTTCATGGCTAGGACAGAGGTTTCTAATTCTTTTCAACCTGTAACCTCCTAGCATTTCTCTAAGGAAGTTATAGTTCCTTGTACAGCCAATTTGCATCAACTGCCAAAAATCATGCTCTCCGTAGCTATTTGAGACAAACTCTTTCCTAGTTAAGGCTGCCAGGACCAGCCTGCTGATCAAAAAACTTAATGACATTTTCCAGTGGGAATAATACGTCAGCTACAGGGACAGATCCCCATGGGGACTAGCTGCAAACTCTTGGGGGGTATTTACCCCACATTCAGGGGCAGCTCACCTTCTGGCAATGTCTGTAAGCACATTGCTCAACGTTGACAACATCACCCTACAGCCAAACTGCTTCTGGTGCTCAAACACATCTGAATGTAGCTTGGGTGCCTCCCCCTCCCACTCTGTCTGCTGTACAGGCTGCTGAATTAGAGATTGGTAGGGATGAGAAGGGTGGGGAGGGAGACAAGCAGACACTGGGTTTTGTGGTAAGCAGTGGGGAGGGGGACTTGGCAGCTCAGCATAGCAGGGCAGGAAGTCTTAATGCTTGGAGCCAGTTGACTAACCTCACTGATGACCTTCCATCAGAGGCGCCAGTGCTCTCACACAGGGGAAAAAATAACAGAAGGAAAGAAAGGAACACAGGCTTAGAGAACGTGGTGCAAGCAAGCAGTGCATTGCACAGATGAAAGCCACTTCATGCTCCAGTCACCTGCAAATATGGGGGAACACTAGGAAGCGGGACAGCAGATTTCCTTCCTAGGTGCACCTCACAGATTTGATTTCTGTTAAGAGTTAAGTTTATATTTATGCACCAAAGCAAATGGGTGGATTTTCTCAAGAACTTGGCATGTTGAGAAAATGTGGCTTTGAGTGTCCCAAGGGCTACATGCAAATCATGGGGTAGGTGTGTTGTACAGCCTCAGCCCTGAATCACTCAGCCTGGTGACAGGATCAGAGCACACTGCAGCTCCCTGACTCACATGCCCAGGATTCCTTCCTGTGGAAACCAGAGCGTGGGAGGGGAGAAGACAGAAATGGTGCACGGCCACATCTGGGAAGAGAGGAGACAATCTTTGACACAAGAGTTGGGAAACAGTGAGTATCCCACAGTTCAGCTAAAGCCCCAGGGAGCTACTGGGTGAGAAGTTCCTCTAAGAACTCAAGTTCTGTAAGTCTTGTCCTCTTCTGACATCCCAAACACCAAAAGAACACAGAGAAGAGGGATACCCTACTTCACTGCATCCATGAATGAAACAATCTCTCTGTATACATTTCACATACTCTTTCTGTTGCTGAAACAAAGCACCCAAAATATAAGTTGTCTCTGAAATATTTTATATATCTCTTTTTCCCCCTTAGTCCCATGTAATGAAATGTACACAGAGAGTTTAGCAAATTGTTTCCTTTCATCACAGATACGCAGTCACCTCTAAGGAGGAAAAATTTATCTGCTTAGCAATAAAACAACCTCTATGGTGGAAAAATACATACAAGTATTGATGATGCCCGTGAATGCCCCGAGACAATGTGTGCAAGCACATGCAAGAGAGCCCAGAAGCTCCCCTGGTGGATCCCACTGCCCCCAGCTACCCACCCACCTGTCTGCAGAGCAGTCCACCTTGTAGCAGTGTCAGCAGAGAGGAACGTGCCTCCATGCACACTGCAGAGCCTGGGAAAGAGGGAGGAGAGAGTGGGCAGTACAGTAGTTTATGGGTAGGACTTTCATGTTTAGGACAATACCAGCAGTCAGCTGAAAATAATTAAGATTGGTCACTTGAATGCTTTTGCAATCCATGCCATAGACGTGAGTCTGAGGCAGTCATGCCGCAGAGTGATTCATTCAGGGAGCATGTGAAGATCATACATGCGGAGTGGCTCATACAACAGAGCCAGATGTGTAAGGTGTAAAAGAAACAAAAGTCTAATTAAGGTCACCTGTACATACGTCACAAGTGGCAGTGGCACTGATACATTCCATATCCATTTTGCACTTGCACTGTAGCCAGGATGACAAAACATGCACCCTCCAAAGACAACCAAGATCTTTTGGATAGTGCCCAGAAATTCATATGTTGGGTTTACAGCAGCACAGCTAGGTAAAAACAACCCTGCATTGCCACAGCAGTGGGTAAGTATGGAGCCAGCCTGGGCAAGCTGGAGTGAAAGTCATCAATCTGTATAAATTCTGGAGGCAACACTGGATTTCCTCTCCTTTTTGTATTAGACTATACGGAAATGAGAGCCAGGATGGGAGCAGGGAGGAGAGAATAGGGGGAAAAAATCATGCACCGTAATGTTAAGCCTCAAAAAGGTAGGAATTCAATCCCAGCTAACAGTTTGATTTCAGCTTATATTTAATGGAGAGAAAAAAAAAAAGCACTCATTGACGGAACGGAGTTTCTCTCATCTTGATTTAGGTAAGATACACATTCAACCCAAATACTGTGCTTAAGACTAAAACAAGGCGAAATGAATCCTGCCCTAGATGTCCTACTGAGATCGCAGTGACAAAGCCAGAAAGAGACTCCAGGATGATCCCCACCTCCTCAGGCCCTGTCATACAGTCTTCTGTTTCTGCTGCCTTTTCTCAAGCTGATCTTCACCCAGTGCCCTGAGAAAGCCAGTCAGTCTGTAAGTGGTGAAGTCTAACCTGCAGAAATAAAGGCAGGAGTTGGGAGAACACAGGGATGAGAAGTGGTTGGTTATTTCAAACAGCCCATGTCAATTGCACAAGACAGGGACAATTTCTCTTTGAACAGCCTCTTTGACATGTTTCTAAGATAGATGAATTACTGGGCCCTGGCGATCCTCCAAGGACAGCAGAGCTTTCTTCCCAGCTTCCTCTTGCTAACAGGCACAAGAGCTTCAGACCCAAACCCCATCTCTCCTCTATCTTCATGTGCTCTCTGCAGCCCAGTGCACACACACACCCATGGTGAGCAAAGCTCAGCCATTCTGGGGTGGAAAAAAGGGAGCTGCCAGCAGGCAGTGCTGCCATCAGTTCCTGAGTGCCAGGGGGGTGCAATTCACCTCCTCTGTGCCAGGTTACACCAACTCTGCTATCCGTGACATCACTGGCCTCACACAACAGCTTCCAGCAAACTGCACAGACTTGCACTGATACAATTAGTCCGCCTCAGCCCTGGAAAAGGAGAACACGTGAAAAATTGCATTGAAATCCTACCTCTTGCAATGCTCACAACTTCCTTCTTTTCCTCCTTTCTTCATTTTTATTTCTGAAATTATTTTTTCCCCTTCCTTTTCCCACCTCTTCCCCCATTAATGGGGGGGAAAACACAAGAAAGAAAACACAGGCAGCCAAAAGCTCATTAACATACTTGACCTTTCTGAAGAAAATTAATTCCAAATTCGCACATACCGGCTGTGTTGCTTGGTTTTGTCAAAACGGTGGCATCATTAGAGAGGAGAAGAGATGGCTCAAGGGGACGGGATGTCTGCCACCTCAATGGAACTTGCACCGAGTTACTGAGTGCTGGCACAAATAAAGCAATGACATGGGCCATTCTGTCAGCTTTTCACATGAAATTAATCTTCGTTTCGTTGGCTGTGTAAATTTTTATCACCATGGAGTAGGGGGTGATGAATATACCAAAGCATCCTGACAGCTATGGCCTGAAAACTCGAGATTGTCTCAGCATCTTAACCACAGTGGTGCTGGAACAATTCTCTTCCCCTAACATTCTCCCCATGCGTGTGCACACGTGTGTGCCTGAGTGCGGGTGTGCGTGGCTGTCGGCCTGTGTGAGCGAGCTGCTGACACTCTTCTTCGATTCAAATGTGCTGCGGCCTGGGAAATGCTTGGGGTTTGGATTTCCTGGCTCGAGGGCAATGGCAAACAAATTACTGCTTCTCTCTCTCACTCCCTGAGTCCCAGTCCAAAAGCCAGTGTGGATCCCAGCATGCTTTGCTGGAGTTGGCAGGATTTCCTAACAGATGAACAAAAAGAGCAGCTATGCCTTCTCCTGTGGCTCTGCAGCTTGTTGGTGCTGCTGCTCGTACAGCGCGTGTCATGTCACAGCCCAGGTGGAGGCGTGACATTGTTTGCTGCTAGCAAGGATGTGAGAACAACACACCCCTCAGCGCTGCCTCATCCCCGGCCCCGGAACAAACACTGCTGAGGCACCAACACACACACACTCAGCCCCCCTCATTGTACACTCGCCCCGATACATAGGGTTAACACAGACCACCCTCACTGTACATTCAGATCTACTCGCGCACACAGGCCTAACTTCGCCATTCCCCTGCACCCAAGCTGTCTGTCAGAGGCAACATGCTAGGCAGGAACTGTGCTGCTGACAGAAAGTCAGGATTTGTTTCCTGGATCATAGAATGGTCCAAGTTGAAAAGGACCACAATGATCATCCAGGTTCAACCCCCTGCTTTATGCAGGGTCGCCAACCACCAGACCAGGCTGCCCAGAGCCACATTCAGCCTGGCTTTGAATGCCTCCAGGGATGGGGCATCTACAACCTCCTTGGGCAACTTGTTCCAGTGCGTCACCACCCTCTGAGTGAAAAACTTCCTCCTAATATCTAGACTAAACCTTCCCCGTCTTAGTTTTAAAACCATTCCCCCATGTAAAGCACACGTCTGTTCCCAGAACAACCAACACTCATTCTGTCCTAAAATGTGCACACACAGAATTCTGGAGAAATTTGCAGATGCTGCGCAATGATGGAGGCACATCCTGACACGTGTACTGAACATCCACATAGATTGGCAGAGTGGAAGGATGCGTATACCACATAAGAAATCCATCTTCACATGTAGATAGATGTCTTCATACACATTAAGTGTGCACACATAAACATGTAGACAGATAGATGTCCACTTCCCTGTTTATTTGAAGATATCCCACAAATAACAATTATCAATGTCTTAAAAGTAAACATAGGTGGAAATACACAATAGAGGTCAACTGCTATTTTTAGTTATTATTAATCTTCTGCCATTCCAACAAATTTTGCGCCTGAATAAATCTGTAATGGGAACCAGAGCTGAGCCTGTCTGAATCTGAGCCACAGGTAGCTAAAAAGGAGATACAAAATAAGTACATCCATGCACGTATGATTCACATCTCTATGCTTTCTTAGGTCACCACTGCACGAATCTCTGGTCAACCACCACTGTCACACATACTCCTACACTGCTGTCCCTTGCACTGAGAAAAGATTAAAAAAAAAAATTAAAAAAAAAAAAAATCAAAGCTACTTCAACTTGCTGTTCTTACCTCATCTGTGGCAACCAGATCCCTGTCCTTTCTGTTTTTGTGGGGCAGATGAGAGTCTTAAATCTTGAGCTCTTTCAGCAGCAGTAAAAGTCCCTGGGGAAACTCATCTCCCCGACCCACGGACAAAGGAAAAGAGTCATGAAGAGTTGGGAAAGAGGAATGGTCAGGCTTCCAGCCCCTGTCCTGATCCGCATCTGAAAAAGGAAGAGCTACATGAGAAAGAAGCTCCCTAGGAAAACATCACAGCAACACCTGTGCTCTGCTCCAGATTTTCTCCCAGCTTGAAGATAAACCAAATGTGACAACCACGAAGACATCTGATAATGCCCACCTCGTAGGTGTTCCAATCTTCCTATTGTTAGTGTTGCATGAAACCACCATTAGAAACAGAACAGAATCTGATGTTGGGAACAATTTTAGCTGAATGTTTAGCCACCAGAATATTGTATTATCCAGATTTGGGTAATCCCATGGCAAAATTTGGTGTTTGGCCATAAAAATGAAAAAAAAAAAAAACCCTAATAAAACATCCATTTCCTTTCATCTTTTTCTTAAGATGAAACTTTGCAGTTGTTTATTTCAGCTTTCCAGTCACCTGAGCATTTCTGCTCAGGACTTCCTTCTACTTGTAGCTGAGAATGGGGATTCTCCTGACTGGGGTCCAAAAGGAAACTCTAACAATCAAAAAGATCAATGAAATGGAATGATGATACAGGAGATGCCATGACAAAGAAACTAGCACAGTAGAAAAGTATTACAGAGGAAAAAGGAAAGTGCTCACCAAACTCTGAACATCTAGATCCACAGGGACAACTCCACAAGGAGAAATATCCAACCAGAGACCCTTCCCCAGTAGCAGTCAGCCCATCAATGAGGTCTAAGAGAGGTGCAGCTGGGCTCCACCCCTTCCTGTTGCATAGCTGAATTGCCTTCACCTGTGCTCCCAGGGCTGACTGGGTCCTTTCCCCAGGTGCTTAATCAGTGGTTCAGGCCAGAACTCAACAGTTACTATACTGAAGCTAAAAAACTCTTTACTTCAGTTCATGCCTTACAGGACAATAGATCTGTAGGAGTCTCTACAGAATTGAAAGTTCTTCCACACACTAGGTACTATAAAGTGACAAAATTCAGCTTTTTCGTGATGTGGATGAATCACACTGAACGAGCACCTCGTGCACAGCTCTTGTCTGTGTTGGATACAGTGATAGCACAGGAGCACTAACATTGTAAAAGCACAGTAAGCTGTGTAAAGCTGTTCTTTGTGCCAGTGATTGTGGATGTCTAACTCATACTCCATCTGAATGGTGAGACTTGGACAAGGGCTTGTGACAAATATGGATACCAGCTACTACCAAGACAGGACTGGAAGAGAAAGATCCTGGCTGAACTTCTTCAAACATGAGGAAGTAAAACATTCAGTGGGTCTTCAAAGCCAGAAAGAAGAGCAACGAAGCTCATGAGCATGGAATTATGAGAGATCTGGTAGGTCATCTTACCCACCCTGTTCTTTGATAGCTAGATCAAGTCCTGGGATCCTAATGTGGTCATGGAACTCTTTGAGATCTCTACGTTTTATCACAGGGTGGTAAGAAACAATGCTCGCCGTTTGGTTTACTTATTTACTACTTTGTTATCAATTCAATTACAGCCAAGCATCCATGGATACCCAGCTGAGAGGTACCTGGCAGCAATGGGAGCTAACCGCATCCTGCACTGGACTAATAGGAGCACAGCCAGCAGATCAGCAGAACATATTAATCCTCTGTAAATTGTTAGACCCCATCTGGTCTGTGTCCAGTTGTGGGCTCACAAGTACAAGGAAGATGAACAAATCCAGAAGATGAGGAGGAGGCTGGAGCACAGGTCCTCTAGAGAGGCTGAAGGAAGTTTGTCCAACCTGCAGAAGGCTTAGGGGGCACCTCATAGCAGCCTGTCAATACCTATGGTGTTATCAAGTAGATATACACAAGCTCTTTGTTAACATCTGCGGCAGAGGAGCAAAAGAAATAAATTAAAGGTAAAAATAAAGGTCATAAATTGAAGGAGTGAACACCTTGCTTGGACATAAGGACAAAAAAATTGCATTATCAAAACTCTGATTGCAGAAGGTTTTAAACATCTGATTGGATAAAGCCCCAAGCAGACCTTTCTAAGCACATTGTTGAGCATACTTGGACCAGGAGCCTGCACTACCTCTCAAGAGGTCCCTTTACACCTGATTTATCCATCTCTTTCTCCACATTCTGCAACACATTTGTGAGGTGAATAAACGTACATGCATCCCTGCGTGCATGCTTGCAAGGCAGAGGCTGCATGTGTATTGATGGCAGTAACGTGTACAGCAGGATGTGCTGCTGGTTGGAGTTTGCATGAGTATAACTGTGAGTGCTCAAATAAGAGAATTTCTCCCTGTGTGTATGTGTAAGTACAACAAAGGAAGAATATTTGTGTATTTGTAAGTGTGTCAGTGTACTTACACATCAGTGAAATTGCTGCAGGAGAGAATGTGTGTGTGTGCATGCATGTAAGCTCAGGAGAGGAAGAGTATGTTTCCAGCTGCATGGAGATTGCAGAAAAGATCTCTGAGGAAAGCTGTGCTAACAGAGGATCCTTCTCCCTCTCTCCAGCCCATTGCGGTTTGTTGAAGTAATGCAGTTTTTGAGGAGGGAAGTCTTATATCTTGAGACAAACCACATACCTCCAGGGTGTGCATCCAGCCTGGGAGAGAGTGGAAGTGAGACAAGAGAACAGTCCAAGTCTCTCGGAGGTGTCATTGTGCGCGCTCTGAATGCAATGACTTGGCCCCATCGGAAGCGATGGGGTGAGAAGAATGAGCGAGCTTCCTTGAGAGGGCTTCAGAAATAGAAACAGGACAATCCAAACACGCATCCACTTGAAATCAATCCTCATGTGCATTACCAGTGTGTCAAGGATCTTCTAATACGATTGCAGTTGAAAAAGTTGCTCAAAACCATCCTTAAACAGAAATGTGGGTTGCAGTATTAAAGCATAGCGTCAGAATACATGTGTAAAATAATGTTTGGCATCAAATACTCTTAGCCTAAATATTCACAAAAGGAGGAGCTGGTTAACCTTCAGTGCTTTAATAAACCTCTTGCCAACCTGGGTAGTAGCAGAGAAGTAGCACTCCCAAATTCCACAGAGATGAATCACTGAGTAACCTGGGGGACCCTGGTCATGCTGAGGTGAAAGAGAATTGAAACAGATTGTGGAGGAGCACAGAGGCGTACTGTGGGAGGAGAAAGAAACAGAGGTGATCGCAGTGCATTCAGCAACACACATCCTGCTGCAGTCTGTGACGTGCAGTAATGTGAGAGGGATAAATCCCATCCAAAAGCTCCAGCTCCAGACACCCTATTTGTCAGAGGAATTTGTATTTCAGCTCTGATTTGATGGAGGTTGCTGCTTACTCAAGGAGGTTACCAGGCAGCCCTGGGAGCCCTTTGGAAGTTCTGAGTTGTTGCTGTTCATCTGCTGGGCTATGAGCAGCGAGCAGTGTACGCAAGCCAGGGAGTTGATATCAAGCTCATTTCATTGGATGGGATGGGAGAAGGGAGACTCCTAAGTAGGTGATCAGAATAAATGATTTACCAGGGCACTAAAAGATCAAGGCACTTATTTCTAAAAGATTTCAGAGCACCTAAAGCCTAAAGTGTTATGGTGCTTTTAGGTCTACCCTCAGGCTGTCAGCCTTGCTCCAACTTCTTGGAATAAGTAATTTGTCCTGTTCCCCATTAGCCAAGTAGTAGAAAATCTGTTCCAAAAGTTGCTTGCTTACTCCCTCAAGAAAACAGGCATGTGATAAATATCTGCCTCTTAAGAACAAAGAGCCAAGAAGAAGGATAAAATTTCCACATTTTGCAGTGCCAGGATTATGAAAAAAAGAAGAAGAAGGAAAAAAAAAAAAAAGGCATTTGAAAATGCTTTTTCAATGTCAACTCAAATTCTCACTCTCAGTTTCACTTTAACACAACAGAAGGTTCTATGCTTTGACTCACTCCTTGGTCCTTCTTGATACCCCCTTCAGTTCACAGCTGTTTCTCTGATGATGTGACCATAACACCAAAACCGTCTAGTTTCTCCAACATGAACTGTTGGGCCAAAGGGACAGTAAGTGGGGCCACGTGCTACCCTGTTACGATCGCTATGGACTGCAAGCATTTTGTGATCGTAAGAAGTCCCAGCAGGTTGGAAACATGTTGCTCCAGAGCAGGTTGTATGCACTGGGAACGAATTTAAAACCTCAGCATTTTAAATTACATTTCTAAATGTTAAACTAAATAGCACTGGGGTGAAAATGGCTGCCTCCATTCGCCGCAAGGCACTCATAAAACTCCATGTGGCCAGTCACTAGAGGGGGCCAGAAAGCCACCTTGTATCAATCAACAGGGGCTGTACAAACATTGTAGACCAGGATTTGATCTACCTTGACTTGTGCACAGCGTTTGACACTGTCCCACATGACATTCTGGTGGCCAAGTTGGAGAAAAATAGGTTTGATGAATAGACCACTTGCTGGATAAGGAATTGCTGAATGGTCACACTTAGAAAAAGTTGTGGTCAGTGGCTCAATGTCCAAGTGGATACTGGTGACAAGTGTCTTTCCTTAGAGATCGGTGTGGGGGACCGGTGTTATTTAACATCTTCGTGGGAGACATGGGCAGTGGGGTCGAATGCACCCTAAGGAAGTTTGCAGATGACACCAAGTCGAGTGGGGCAGCTGTCATGCTAGAGGGAAGGGGTGATACCCAGAAAGACGTGGACAACCTTGAAAGGTGGGCCCATGCCAAAATCATGAAGTTCAACAAGGCCAAGTGCAAGGTCCTGCACTTGAAGAAGAGATTCACTTTTTCAAAGTCACATTACTGCTGATGTAAAATTGCCATGCAGACATGTCACGTGACACAACCAGAACCCAACTAAGTTCTGCTAGAAACAAGAGCATATTTTCTATTAATTCAACTGGGCACCATGACAGTTTTCCTGACAAAATCTTCTGCCCACAACCAGGGAACCAGAATTGAAATTCTGCTTTTGGTTACTGAATGCACATCCTTGGGCTCTGCTGAAGAAGGTTGACCCCTTTCAAGCTGTTCTCCAACCAGTCGTTTTCCCAGATAATTTTCTCTGTTGACTGCACCAACAGCATGAATCCCAAAGCAAAGACCAACCCGAGACCACAATCCCACTGACTGAGCTCCCTCTAGATGCATGTGCACTGGAAAGAAGCAGTGACATTCTGCTTATGTTAAGATCCATGACAGCCTTGGCCAACAGTGTTTCTGCTTCTCACTCTTTGGCTCACATGGAGAAAGGAGGTTTCTGGAGAACCTGTAAGGCCCTTGTGAAAGGCGACCAAGATAAGTGTCTTACGAGGGCCTCCCTGGACAATTTTTAGGAATTCACAAATTGAAAACCTCCTCTCTGCTTAAATTCACTTCTGGAATTCAGGTTGTAAAGATGTACCGTGTGCTAGGAAGGAAGAGGATCTACTCCACTACCAGACAGACCTTCACTTTAGCTCTTCGTTGGCATAATACCCATAATGCAAAGCTATGCCATAAAAAGGTCTGATTTAAGTTATGAAAAGCTGTCAGTGATGAGAAAGGTAAGATTTGCTTTTCAAGTCGTTTCTCTTAAACTGTCATTAAAAATGATTCATGATAAAGACAAAATCTAAGCAACTACATGGTTAGAACTGAAACCCGCCATAAATTCAGGCTTTTCTTTCTGTTCTTACCCTGTTGTGCTGTATCAGGTTACCAGAACAGAATAACTGTATGAAGCCTGAGACAGCCAAGTCTGACAACTGAAACTCAACTGCTACTTGTTTAAAAGGTAAGCGATATCTCGAGAAACACATGTTGGCTGTGTGGTTTAAAACAATGGATCCTTGTAGAAAATAATAAACCCCTAGTTAAAAAAAAAAATAAAAAATTAAATTGTAAAATGACATTTACCATAAGCAGCAGACTGTCAGGGCACTGAAACCACGTGCTGCAATACTTCTTCAGCACTGCTCAGGGGGAAATGAGAAGAGAAGAACTGAAGAATTGAGCACTCCTAAAATGCATGAGCTATTGAAAGAGGATGAATAGAGAATGCTTTTCTTCATCGTTTCTTTCTCAGAGAGAAAATGAATTAAAATGGAAAGTGAGGATGAGTAAAGGAGCAGGGGAAGGTAGAAAGATGAAAAGACTGGCCTTCCTTCCTTCCTTCCTTCCTTCCTTCCTTCCTTCCTTCCTTCCTTCCTTCCTTCCTTCCTTCCTTCCTTC
>JAOWBP010004343.1:10713108-10724447 GCA_028571105.1 Tragopan temminckii | reverse complement strand
CCACAACTGCTGTCACACAAAGCCATACTAAGAGTTCTGTGATTTAGTTCCCAAGAAAGGTAAAGTGTATATATATATATATATATATATATATAAGCACAAGTTGCTTTCTTCCCTCTTCTCAAAACAACACAGACACTTGGTAACACACCTCATTTGCAGAACGACAAGGTTTGAGTCTCAGCACAGATTGATGAACGTGAATCTTCCAGATGAGACACAAAGGGAAAGTCCAAACACAGGCCCAGGTTGAAGGACAAGGGCTAACTGCAGCTTCTGGACCAAGGAGTGGAGTGCTGGTAGGTCCAGGTTAGGCTCCTCAGACCTCACTGGTGCATTCAGTACCATGGCAGTTGTTTCTTAATTGCTGCTCATAGAAGATGGGGATATGTTCTTGGAACTTCTAACAAAAGAAAGTTCCAGATTTTTGAATGGGAATGGTCAGAAGACCAAAGTGAAACAAGTGGACTTCAAATCCGATCTAGATGTCTTTCAAAAAAACAAACCTAGCTACTATCCAGGAGTTCCAACCAGGCAGCCAGACTGGTTTCGAATGTGATTATGCTTATGAGCTAGCATAGCTCCTCAGGACACAATGTACTTCTGCTCCTGAAATATCCCAACTGTTTCTCCTTAGAGTCAAAGCATCCTTTGGGCTTTTGACCTTAAGGAAGGCTTTTGCTTTTGCAAGGCAAAGCAGACCTAATAGGGCTGGTGAAACAGCTTGAGAAGAGGCCCTGATGTGAAACCCTCCCAGAACACAGCATAAAACCCAAAGAGGGACAAGCACAGGAGAACAAGGAGCACAAAAGGCCATAATTTGGGTTCCTCACCAAGGTGACAGCTCTCCAAAGGCACTCTCAGATGGCTCACCTTGCTGGGATATCACTGTGCCTCCAAGGCAGACCGTAACCTGCCTCTTCTTTCACTTGCTGTTTGCTTTTGCTGCTTCTTTGCCCTCTTTGGCTTCACGGAGTTCAGAGATGAATTAAGCACAGCAACTAGGAATTGTTTTTTTTTATGATAGCCTTTACCTTTCCTTCATGCTCTCCTCACCCCACCATCAGCTGCCCCCAGATTGCTCCTTGGCACTTCTCCTCGCTTTCTCTCCCAAGCCCCCAGTAGCATTCTTCCCCCAGCCCTGCTGCCTGCCGTGGCAGCGTTCCTGCACCAAGAAGATAATAAATACATCAAGGCTGTCAGAGTCGTGTTGTTTTGGCTGGGAGAGGTGCCCCCCTGCTGGGTGAGATCACTTCCCTTTGCAGTGTATGGCTTTCCCCTCACTGACAGCTCTCCAACAGGGAGTAATCAGTGTCCAACTGAGAGGAGCAGCCAGCTAACACTGCTAAATGGAACTTAGGAGTGATGAGGGCAACGAGAAAGAGAAAGGAGCATTGCAGCCTCTCTCTTGCTGGTGTAGTGTGCTGACAGAGAGACAAACTGGATCTCCCTGCTGGCCCTGCCAGTGATTTCCCAGGCAGGAGATGGCAAAGAGAAACATGGAAACTGATATTGCAGCTTGAGTCTCAGGGCAAGTGTCAGCCTTAATCTTACAAGAACACCTGTGGCTTTTAGAGTGAAAATGTTGTAGTTAATGTGAAATTGAGAGAGGAAGGATGTCAAGAAAGAAGGACTGCCAGAACACCTGTGTTAAGTGAAAGCCAGGCTCCTTGTTCTCCCCACAGCAAAAGCTCTGGCAAAGACCTGAGCTGTGCTCCTGGCACAGGGCAAATTTCTGGGACAGGAGCTGGCAGGAAAGTAAAATTCACTTGGGAAATGGATTTCTCATGGAAAAAAAAAAAAAAAAATCAGAAAGAACTAATTTGGCGTCTTTGCATTTTGCAGATGTCTAGGAAGTTCAGCACTATCTGAGACACCTGGGCACAAGCAGCAGGTTTCTCACCTCAAGGTCACCAGCTCACTTCAGAAACCTGTCATCATTGTGCTGTTGTTTTTGATTAAGCCAGGTGAATTACCTTTGTATACTTGGCTTTTTTTTTTTTTTTTTTTTTTTAATTAAAGAAATATAGAAGAGTAAAATGATCATAAATGATCATTGAGACATTGTGACCAGACTATGTGATATTAAAATGAGTCATCTGGAGTTTCTCTACTTCTATACCAGCCTCTTCAAAGACACTTAAGGGAATCAATTGCCCGTATCCCACTAAAATCCTCTCTGCATGTGGTTCATGAAGCTCTGAGCTCCTTTCCCACCCCCACAGCCTCCATCCCTCACCTCTGCAGCCTCTCTAGTCCATTATTCTTGAGGCTGATTTGTGAACAACATGTTCACTTTCCGTACGGCCTAATGAAGATGTTCCTGCCCCTGAATATTCTATCTGCTGCATGCTTAATGGAAAAAAATAGCTATTATTATCATTGGTGGTTCAGATGAGTTTCTTGGCAGCGAGGGTGGTACAGTTATGTGGACAATCAAACAAGCCAGTGATTATTGCCAATGCATTTTTGAAGAAATCATTGCTGTTTAAACTCCAATCACAACAATACCTCATTTAAAAGCATAAAAGCTTTCACTCAGCAGACCTATCTTTTTCTTTTTTTTTTTTTAATAGTGAGACAATTAAGTAAATCTCCTGGCACTTAACCATCATTTACCCAACAGTCAGAAAATGGACTCAATGCCTTCACATTAGTTAGATTATGATATTAAAGCAGAAACTGAATAAGCACAAGCAGGTGAAGGAAGATCTTTGAGGAGTGCATGCAGAAAAATTTCTTTTGCAGGGGACAGGAAGCCAATTTTTTTTAACTTATTCAGATATAAACTACAATCTTAGTACATAATATATAGTGTTTCACAGATATCAGCTTTCTTGGGAGAATGAGAAAGGTGCTCCTCCTTTTATAAACAAAAAACTCAAGTACAGTGCTGATGATTCCATCCTGAAATTCTGCATCTGAACCAGGAATTGAATCAGGATGTGGTAAAACTGCTCAGAACCATAACCCTCCTACACTTAAAACTGATGCAAGCTCTGTTTTGTTAGCATTTCCATTAGAACTCATACATGCAAACTTGAATGTAAACGTGGATTAAAACCCAGGAGGTCAAAAAGTTTGGGATCTATTGCATTTTTCTGGCACCTTGGGAAAGATTGTTTTATCCTAAAAGACAGTCCCAAAACTAACAAAGAAGCAACTGACCCTGAACAGGTATGAACACCATTGACAGATTATGGGGTTTTTATTACCTGTGATCCCAGTGGTGCCCTTTATCCCTGGCTCTAGCACTTCTCCCTCATTAGGATCCTCATGTAAAGAGTATGTCCTTCTGGTACCATTCTTCAGAACCCGATACTAAATAACTCCTAAATTTGTGACCTTCAACCATCAGCTACCAGCATGTCTGTAATGGGAACCTTTCTCTCCATCAGGTAAGAACAGTGATAGAACAAAATCCCTGTTTTCTGAGAAATGTTCAAACTTGAGATGGATTACTAAATATTCACAAGCCTATGTTAAATTTCATGGCCACTTTCACAATACTGTGTTCAGGAAATAAATATATAAATAAAATAACATTGATCCAGTCTTATGCCAAAGAACTGACATTTACATAGACAGCTAATTGCTTCCTGACCCCTGCTTATTCAGTTTTTAAAGAGTTCCCATAGATAAATTTTATGTAAGTGGATCATTGTTTTTTGTCTCCCTCCTTGCCCGATACCTATAAACTATACCTTCACATTGCAAAGACAGTCACAATGGGTTGGAAAGAGTTAAAACCTCATCTTCCACTCCTCCCTCTTTATCGTTTTAATTGGCTGTTCTGATGACCTGACCACCTCTTTGATACGCATCAAATGCCAACCCGTGAAATATGGAGTGTGTCAGCCTGCTGAACAAGGGTCAACCAGATTGTCAATAAGGCCATCCATCAGGGCTTCTGGCATGGTGGATCCAATCCAGACCCAAAGTCCCAGCTGGAAAGTAGCCTCCTGGTGATAACAACATGTGCAGTGTAGGCCTGACAACTGGCACTGCGGTCACTGGCCCAGAGGCCAGAAGGCGGCGAACTTCAAACTGGAAAAAGGTAACAGTGAGCAAACAACAGAACCTTCAAACCAACAAAAAGCAACTCTCTCGGCCAACCCAACAGTGGCTCCAAATCAAAGCAGCCCAGTAAGGTGAGAGAGATGGGAGGACATACAGGGAGTCAAATGAGGCAGTAGGGATACAGCACATGTGGCTCATACCTCCTACCCCTGTGTTTCTCCTCTACCCGTTCCCACAGGCAGGGAGGGGTGACAGCACCACAAACCAATACTACAATTGCACAAGTATGCCTTCCCACCTCCTCACCTTCATTCATCTTATGATGAAGTGAATCAGGGAATAGATCTAAGGTAAAACCAACCATAATTCTTGTTGGAGATTCTTTGGGACTGCACAACAGAGGTTTCTCACATGTTCTAGCAAGGAAGGACAAAGCAAGAATTTATGAAATTCCTGCTTACCATGTGCTCTCAGGGTGTGAGGGCTGCACTAGCTCTAGCAATGGCTTATTTTACTCCAGGCAGTCACTGTCATTGCGTTCACTTAAGATTCCCTACTTAGGGATGGGGTGTAGAGTATGGCTGATAATCCAAGTGATTCTGCAAAGAGAAGTAGCTTTAAGATATCAGTCACTTCAGAAGCTGGATTTCCAGGTGTTCATCTGAAACATATCACCACAGCACAGGCACTGGGGAAAGGAGTACCCTCTTGAAAGCTGGAGGAAAGACTACTTCCTTCCAATGAGAAACAAAATGGCATAGAAAGGCCTGAAGCCACCATCCATCTTAAGCATTTTTCTGGCTCCATCAGGGGTTGGCCTGCTGTGAAGGGGTAAAGCCTGAATCCTCAATAGATTCGGAGTACAATGGTAGAAAACTCAAGACAGAGTGCCTCACTCACCTCAGTACATGTCACACAGGCAGTATACACCCCCCCCCGTACACCAACATGCCCTCTCGTATTTCCAACCCACAGAAACACAGAAGTGTACACACATAATGTACTATTTTGAAATGCAGAAGCCTCAAAATAAGATAATAAGAAAGCAGCACTTGGCTTGGCGTACCACATATACACCCATAATGCCATATCCTCTTGCCCTTGTTGCCCCAGTGTTGTTCTGAAGACCAAGGAGTCCCTTACTAAGTGCTCCAAGCCAACCACCCCAGCTGCCGTGTGCTAGTTTCGCACCCTGTGGCTTCCCACCCTGCACCTCTTCGTGTGGCTGCTCACGTCTCATGGCTCTCAGCCCGATGCGGTGCAAATATTTGCTGCTCCCTGGAAGGAACACAGTGCACTGGCCGCCAGGGGCAGGTTGTCTGCATATTTATTCTGGAATAGCAAACAACACGGTGAGCAAAGAAGGGAAAAAGCCAGATAAGATAAAAGCCTGTTACCGCGTCTAACAACATAAAATCAACAAGGACCTCAGAGAAAAGTTATCTGTAAAGACCAGCAAACCCAGCAGCAACTGATTCTAGCAGAAGAGCCCTTTCACAGGTTGGATCACTCAGATGACTGGCAATATAAAGCAATTTGTCTCTTGGACCACCCAGTCTCAGGTTATTGTGAACCACTGTCTGTTTCATGATTTACATGAAAATATGCTGCAACCAGCACCTTCATAATACAAAGCAGAGGTAAAAGACTTCCCCATGCATTATAAGATAATTATTCCATAGCAAGTCATAGCCTTATTCCTTCCTGAAGAGTGGTGTGGAATACTGCCGCAGCTAATTTCCAGTATGGTGTGGGACTGGATGTTTCTTCCAGGAGATAGATTCACCCAGTTGTGAAGGTTTTCTCTGCCTTTTTAAAAATAATACTTGATGAAGTTTTGATTCATGTATGTGATTAATTTATAAAGTGAAACAAAGTGTACTTGTTATATAAACTGCACAACGATGAGTCCACAGGGGAAAAATAGAAGGAGGTACTAGGAGAACCACATGTGAAAACCATATGGAAGGGTGTTCCAGCAGCTTGGAACCAGATGGAAGAAAACACTGTCCCTGGACACTGTACAGAGTCCTACTGATAACACATGATAAATCATTCACGGAGTGTAAGCAGAAGAGTGAACATCACCACATACCAAGCTGTGCAGGGACAACAGAACCAAGAGCTGGAGAACCGGAGAGAAAAGGACAGCACTTCATGCTCATATGCTACCCTCTGTGTAGATCTAATCGAAGCTACTATCAGCAGACACAGCCAGAACGAAAGAAAAAGCACAGCAGCAGTGTTTGAATGCACCAGAAAACCTGTAACAGAGCTGATTTTGCAATAACTGGAGATTGAACATCATAGATACTGGAAAATTGGCAAGATATTCACCCCTATAAAAAGGACACAAATTTTATCCTGTACCAACTTCTCTTTGTGACCTTTGATAAGTCACTTAAGGTCCTCTGACGCTGAAGGACATCCTCCCATTCACTCCAAACACTGCTCACTGGCTGCTTTCTCAGCCACGCTTCATTTCCCAGGGAGGGAGAAATCTCTTCTATGCTCCTGTGAGTTTGAATTGAGGATTCCTAGGAAGGACAACTGCTCCTGACACAAGAGGAATCCAGATTTGACCAGGTCTGATGAGAGGACAGCAGAAGACAGAGCAGTGACTCTCAGGGGGAGGCTGGATAAAAGGAGGCTGTGCCTAACATTCAGTAATTCATTTATAGTCATGAGTATGAAAAAGCACAGATTTCTGCAGTGGTTCTGCTAGAGGTAAATGGGCCATTACACGGATGTGGAACTGCAGATCTCAGACTAAAAACTTGTTAAAGCTTTACATTCATCTCAACTATCAAATTCTGGTTATGGCCTGGAACATCACTCTGGCAGTGAGTCCTCTTCTCTTGCCAGTCTTTTCATTTCTGCTTTCACAGGGAATTTTCCTATCTTGACGGAAGGGAGCCTCACAATAAACATGACTATTTTGTGCTCTCAGTAGTTGCCACGTACGAAGTATCTGCATAGGCACAAAATGACTTCCTGCCCTAAGAAGGGCCTGAAATCTCCCTTCCAAGTGCAGTGGTTTTCATTGTATTTTTTTAGTGGTACAAGCCTGTGAAAAAGACCCAGGAGCAGGATGAGACATTTTGAGCAGAGACATGCAGACAAGGAAACTGACCAGAACACATGCATGCAGGACCACCAAGGATGACCCTAAATTAGACCACCCAGTCACTTCATTGGCCCCATTTTGAGGAGACAGAATCTCAGAGCTCAAAAGGGTGTCCTCTCCTGGGTTCCTTGGCCTGTGTTTTAGACCATCACGTATCTCCAGTCACTTCCTGCTGCTGACCTCTTCGAGTAAATCATCCTCCTCAGCCTCCCTCCCTCCTGGCAATATCCTGTTCCTTTCTCAAAAAAAAAACCTCCCACTCACAATCCCAAGGTTTGATATCAATCTAAAATAAATGCCTCTCTAGACTCAGCTGCATTCCCCAAGCCACCTTTATCTCTTGCCTCTCTAGAATGGCTGCAGTTCAAGAAGCTTGTGCAGAAGCCTCTGATGCCTTTTTAATTTCAATTGTTCCCTACTGTCCTCTTTCTTTCACATATTTTTTTTCTTACAGAGAAGTAAATTATCTTCAGGAGAATGTAAACTGCAATACACACGTGTGCTTAATGTTATTTGGAAAGGGAAAAAATGAAAGCCCCAGAAAAAGACATATTTCCATATGAAATACAATAAGAAGAGAATCTGTAAGTGAGGTTCTGCCCCAGCATCTTCCTCTGGTTTCCTTCACTTCATGGTTTGGGTGAGAGGAAGCTTGTCAATATATCTACCCATCAAAGTCCCATCTTCAGCATCCCCAGAAGCTGAATCCCTCTGACTGTTCCATTATTTCATCACTTTCACAACCTTTTCTGTTAACACATTTCCATCCACCCTCAAAACCTTATGCTCAGTGCTTTCCAGGTTGTAATCCTTTCCATAAATGGAAGACACTCAAAAGCAATGAAATTTGCCTGCTTGTATTTCACATTTACATGGTTAAATGTGGTACTGCTGCTTATCTGCTCACCTGCACTTCATTTTACTTCGCTCTACACTCAGCTATCCTTGCCTTTACAGACTACCAAAATGCTCCTGACCAGCTACACAGAATGTGTTTCAGTGAGGATCTGTTTCTCCCTTGAGAGAAATTCCTTGGGTCTCCCCAGACTCACATCTCTCTCCATTTTTTTTTTTTTTTTTAATGTAAGAATAATCAACTAATTCATTAGCAGTTCACTTGATTAATGAGCCAGCAACTGTGCAGCTATGAACGAGCAGAATTTCAAGTCAGAGAAAAAAAGCTGGAGAATAAGCAAAGAAAATATGTTTTAGTCAGAAAAACAAAATAGGTAAATAAGATGGCATGGCAGGCTCCTAAAATGCCCTCAGAGTTCTTAGAGTAATCTTATTCCAGCGCACACATCCCTCAGATGCCCTGCCTCTCTCCTTATCATCCAACTCACTCAACCATGTCACTGACATATGTACTTAGCAGCAGTTATCGTCAGCGGCACATAAATAAATGGCAGGTATCAAAGAATCAAGGTCGTCAACTCGTCATGAATATTTCAGAGAGAAGCAACATGAAAAGCTCGAGTGTCCCAGCCTCTCACATTTCCAACAGAAGGAAAAAAATACAAACCACACGCAGGCAGGCATGCGCGCACACACACTGGGTCTGCTGGCTTGGCCATCACATGCACGTAGTTCATTTCAAGGCAATACCACATATGTTACAAGACAATCTGTCACATTTTAAAAATATATAAATATATATTGTACATCTCCTCTGTATAATGTGCAAACTCTAAGCGGCTGGCAAGAGGGCAGTGGTGATTTAATGTAAGAAAACTGCGCTTTGCTGAAGGGGCTATGGACTAGATAGCTTGGGCTGTAACAAGAAGCCTCTTTGACATAGGCGCAGAGTGGCATCTTTTCACACAATTATATGTGGGTCACATTAACCTCTGCTGTGCAGGATTCCCTTGAGCTGCTTCTGTCTGCACATTGCTGCAAAGAAATGAAAGCAGCAATTCCTCTCTCCCTCTCTTTTGCTGCATAGGGCGATGCAGCAAAGTGATGGAGAGGGAGAGGGGCTCCCAGTTTGTCACAGCGAACAGGTCGGAAACAGAAAGAGCTTTCTGCTGAATGCAGGGGCAAACTCCACTCTTAGACCAAGCAATTTCATTAATCAGATGTGTTAATCAGTGGGCAGATTTGAGATCTTGAGTTGTTTAGAGCACTATGATATTTGGATATACAGTTACACAGAGCGGGAGACATTTTAAGTTTCACTTTCAGCACATATGCCAGATGCTGCTGGGAAACTCTTTGAATTCTGTTCTGTGAATGGAGAGATGGATGGATGGAGGCAGGGGAGGCGTTTTTTCCATAGACTTTGGAGATACAAATTTTCTCCTGTCAAGTTCAACTCAAATCTGCAAACAGAAATTTCATCAGAGCCCTCAGGATTTATTAAACAAAGCAAAGGTTTCTTTCACAAAATCATTTGGCTATTCCACTGTTCTGGTTTTTGTTTTGTTTTTCTTTGGTCTGCAGGGTTTTTATTTACGTATCAGACAAATTCTGGGAGCATACACCAAACATTCAAGGAACTTAGTTTCCCACTTTCTTGTGTCTTGAAAGTTAGATTTTTAAAATTATTATTATTAATATTGTTTTTCAGGCACCTCAGCCTTTTCTTCAGGTTACCTATGGATCTAGATGGTTCAGCATGGCATATGGCAGATGATCTTTATGTTCCATGGAAAAATGGATTTAAATGACAAGCTCTTCCAGATCTGGGAAAGTCACCGTGGAATTCTGCTTTTGTTCATATTAAAATGGGATCTATTGAGATAACAATACAAACTCATGGTGGAAATGAAGAATACATTTCTTGTAGTGACAGCTGATACTGACACTGTCATTCAACTCCAGTTGCTTTGCTAATCCCCCTGCTTTCAATACTAGTGTCCTGTGGGGTTTTGAGCCTGCAGAACACAAGAAGCTGGAAAAGTCTCAGAAGATGGCTGGAAACTGAGATAAGGACACAAATTGGAAGCACCTGCCAAGGCACCTAACAGTGAGGTTTAAGACTAGCAATTTTAAAGGCATTTGAACATTTTTCACATGTTGCAATCAGTGCCAGATCATGGTTTGATATTATACAGTACACAGTGGCACTGCAGGAATCAGTCACTGCCGCTCACCTTTCACCCTCTGTTGTTCATTTCCACTCCATGCCAAAGAGCTCTTTCCACTCACTTGTGCCAGTAAAACTGTCTGCATGACCAGGCACTGAACCAGACTGAGCAACTTTTCTTGCTTTAAACAAACACACTAGATTTTTTTTTTTTTGGCCAGGTTGACTTGCTCCTCCCATCTGGTTCCCAACCACAAGAGTCCTCATGCCAGCAGAGCAGTGCAAACGAAGGGCCAGGAGACAGCAACATCTTAAACCAATGCTACCAACAAACACTCTGCAAGATCAAACCACAGGGTAAATCTCAGCTAAGAGCTTTTTGGGTTCAGAGTGAACACCTCTATTAAGATGAATTAAGCACTTCACAGTGTTCAGAAATGCAGTTTTGAATGCAGCTAAAATCTTTATTTTCAGCACTCTACCCTGAAACAGAAATGGCTTGAAAGAATCCAGATAAGAAGACCATTAATTCTGGGTTTCTGTAGATGAGGTTTTTTGTGCAACTGTTTTGTTTAATAGAAAAGCATAGCTCTGCACTGCAGTCACTGCCACTGTGACTCCACTGTACTGCAGAGATACCAGAACTACCTTAACATTAGCTAGTCCTAATCCCGATAACCATCTAGTCTCAACAGAACAGGCTCGGCATGGACTAATTTGTCCTGACAAGATTATTTGCAAATTAGGTGAGGAGGTCAGACAGCTGCCCTATAACCATGTTAAAACGGAGTAAACATTGGCTCCAAGTTCATGCCTTACCTACCTTTTAAATGTTTCTCATGGGGCACTCACTTCATGTACCCCCCTCAGTGCCAAGTTTCACCTTCTCGTAGGCCTCTTTTCAGCTCAGAAAACATTTAAATGCTCTCAGTCTGATATTGCAGGTGTGTACTGATGCAAGTCAGGAGTCTTAGTGAAAGGGAGACTGGGAAGATGCCTGAGCGATGACATTAAATCACACAGAAACAAGATCACTGGAATTAAACATGTAAAACCAAGCAGGGTGGGAGTGGGTTTTGCAGAGAACTAGCAAGGAAAGGAAAGGAAAGGAGAGGAGAGGAGAGGAGAGGAGAGGAGAGGAGAGGAGAGGAGAGGAGAGGAGAGGAG